>JALDNG010000027.1:1045000-1337500 GCA_024349245.1 Neodontobutis hainanensis
CATAAATAATTATCCAAAGCTACATTTATACAAACAATGTCTTACATGTGTTTATTTTTTACTTTATCTGAGTGTCTCCTAAGGTGGAGCACACTTTGGCCTTCTGCGGTGCTCTTAATTACTTTATAAGTAAAATTAGACCGGAAAAATATTTAGTATTTGAAGCCCCAGGATAGGACTTCTTGGCAGTAGCCCAGTATGCCAACGCTGTTGCAACACCCCTGAATGAACATGATGAAATTGAAATAAATTGTTGTTTTCTTATGATCAGGTTAGTCTCTTATAACCTTTAATGAATGAAACCAATGCATTTGTGGTAACTTAAACAGCAGGAAACTACATACTGTTTATGTTTATTACAGTTGTGCATTGTTATTTTCTAGACATAAAGTTTTGACATTAAAAGACAGTATCTTTATCTGTGGAAAAGTAAAAAAAAAAAAAGAAGGAACATCTACATATTTAAAGCCTCTCTGACGAACAGAAGGCCTTGATAATGATTTACTATCTGGCTCCAAACAAACAAACATGTTCCAGAAAGCACTGTGCTGTGTCTTAGATTTAACACACTCTATTAGTACCTTGTATTTCACTAATGTGGAGGCATTAATAATTTCACAAGGTTTATAACAATGAAGCCAACAGTGATGTATTTGCCAATAAAAATGCACTATTTGCCTTCTCCTGCTGAGTTAATGGGCCCTTTCTCCAGCACAGTAATTTGCAGCTTATTTCACACAAGGTGTTAATCACAGAGAGGTTAATAAACTGAAATGTCTTTGTCAGTGATATGTCTCGATTCAAGTGGTCATCCAAGCAGGGAACGCAAACAGCAGGAGTTACAACCAATCATTTTTACCCTCTCTGCAGGGAGTTTAATCAGATATCAGCTGATTACATCTGCAATCTACATTGAGTGTACTAAAGATGATTTCAAGGCAGTGATGCAGGCTAATAAACAGGAAGGCAAACTAATATAATGGTCCGCCATGCAATGTTGCAGAGGCGTGTCGGCCAAGACAGCCCCACAACATCCAGAGACTTGAGGTACTCAGGGCGTATGCATCCACTCCCGGGGCCTTGGCATCGAGGAACTTCCCAACTACCTCGGTGAATTCAGTTTGGGTGATCGACGAGTCCACCTCTGAGCCCTTGGCCTCTCTTCCTCAGTGGAAGACGTGTTGTTGGGTTGAGGAGATTCTCAAAGTATTCCTACCAACTGCCCAACCTTTATTCTCCATTAAGGGTTTTAAGAAATTTAATAAAGTTATATAGTGGCTCTAATACTTACAAATAAAGGCATACTATGCTAAATTTCCTGTTTATATTGTTCATATTTTTTAGATATGGCCACTAAGTTGGGTTGTATCGATTCTTATTAGCCGTGATCAATGTAAAGTAGGAAGCGTAACAGATAACAAATGGATGCTATACTATACAACACGGACCACCCTCTTCATGTTGCCTACAAGAAAAAAAGCAAGACCCTATATTTACCTTATATTAGAGGCCGCTGAAAAGAAAATACAATGTTTTCACTGCAGCACTAATGCATTTTGTTCTTAACATACTGTACATACAATCAAGGCTAAGAACAGTTTGAACTCTGGGCTAAACAAAGTTAATATTCTCCACTGATTCCCATAATCTCTGGTAGATCTTTTAACAGTTTATAGATTTGAATGCTTTTATTGAAATGTATTATCCCGTATTAGGACTCTTCATTATTTGACCACTAATCTGAATGTGAGGTCATTTCCAAGAGCAATATAGATCAGAATGTGGTCATTGCTTCATTGTTTTGGCCTTGATGATTACAGAATGCTCCCACAGGGGGAATGGGGTAATTGAGCTTGTGTTATCTTATATATAAAGTACAGGTCAAAGGTCAAAGTGCTGTGTATGCCGTTGTGGTGGGAAACCAGCAGGTCTATCTATCTTGGATGAGTTGATTGGTCAATGGTCAGCAGGCCAAGTATTAGGAAAGGTTCTGGTTTGAGTGTTAAACATTTGCAGGAATAGAAATGCATTGTATTCCTGGTTAAAGTAGAAGAAAATTGTAAATATACACAGAAATTCTATGCCTTGACACAAAACATGGCATGCACTTTGGTTGGTTAGTGGTCATAACATGATTTGTGAAATTGTCAGAAACATTTTGGTGGTAAACCCATATTATTGTGTCTTTGTGACTTAAGTAATGCATTTTGTTTTGTCCAAATCCCATAATCATTGTGCAAGTCTGTTATAGGAATATTTTATTCAAATATCTTTCCAAGTGAAAACCCCAGATTCATCATCTGCATTTGAATGAAAACTGCTTTAATCAAGAAAATAACTTATCAACTCAATTTTGTCTATATACAGCACAGTTTAGAAATATATACAGTAAATAAAGTTACTGAACTAAAAGAAAGGTTCTGTTGAAGTTAAGAAGCACCCGTCTTCTTCAAAACAAGTCCCAGATAAAAAATCAGAAAATTCAAAATAATACTGAAATTTACATGGTTTGTTAAGAAGTACTCATATCTGTACACGGTATCAGTGATTTCTAAATCCTCAAATACATTCCACAAAAATTATGTTTTATGGTGGAAGTTCAAGTTTCCAGTGACGCTTTATTGTGTTTGGAAACCTATAGAACCTCGGCTCTGAATGACATTGCAATATTAATGCGCCATTAGGTAAAAGCACTCATTGTGTTGTGCATTTGGCCCAATTACACATCATTAGTCTTGTGTACATGTTGTGTTCATTTCTACCCTTGTCGTTATTGCTGAACCTTCAAAACATGACTCACAGGAACCTGAGATATTAAGTGTAAACCTCGGCAGAGTCCTGTCTCTCAGCGCTGGATATGTACTTATCCTAAATACTGTTTGACCTTCCCATTGCCTGACTATTACTCTCCTGTGAGCCCCCATCATTGTGCACCTCTTTTTTTCCACATATGGATTTTTTGTTGCATTAATCCCACAGATCAGGTGGGTTTTGTCAACGTGTTAAACTTTAATACTTTGGGTCATTTATCTTTACGGCCGAGCCCGGGGTCTGTCAGCGACCAGACGAGCCATTTCCTCATTTGGTTTGGGAGCAAAGTAGTGCAGGAGAGAGCAAAAAAAAATATATAAAAGATAAAAAAAAGTGTGTGGGGGGGTGAGGGTGATGGAGCGAGGTGCACTGCTGCTCACCACTTAATGAAATCCTGATGTGAGAACAACTTGGGGAATGGGGTGATGGTCGAGGTCGCTGCAGCACTGCATCTCTAGAAAACAGCGCGTCTCCAGAGAGGTAGCTTCACTTACTCATTTATTTTCTCTTGTTTTAAGCATGGGCTTGGGCTCGTAAAGACCCCTCCTCACCCGAATCCCGAAGGCTCATTGGGGAACTGCGCGGTGCCCAAGTGGACAAGGATAGAATTGCAAGTGATTAATTTGTTGAAAGGCCCTATGGACCGAGGTGCGCTCCACACAAGCATTTATCTTCATTTGCCAAGATATGTACAGTGACATGAGAAAATAGGCCTTAGGAGTCCCAAACACAGCGTCCAAAAGTCCAGCAGTGTCTATATGTCTTCTTTTTTTCACTTATTACAGAGCAATTCAAAGGATTGTTAATCATACAGTAAAATCAGCAATGGGTTCCTCCTTCATACATTGTCCACTACGTTTAATTTGGGCAAAATTTTGTGCACAAAAAAAAAAATCAAAAGGAAGCAGGCTATATAAAGGTTTAGTGTTCCCTTCCTCTAGATTCTAAGGTTCTATCAATGTTCAGAGCAGTTTTGAGATATTGAAGTTAAAAGTTTTGACATTTGGATTTGCAACAATAACTTTTGGAACAGGTGTCTTTCTGATAATAATACAGAAAGAAATGCATATAACTTAACATATTTACACCTACAATATACAGTATAATGATAATAATAATAATAATAATAATTTGTCCAAGAATTATTTTTATAAATTTCACCTTCCAAATGGCTGATATATTACATATTATACTTCACATATTTGCATAAGTATTTCCCTTTATTTGTGCTGTGTCAACTGTGGCTATCATATTATTGTATGGCTTTGGTTAGAAGTAAGACCCACACATGGTTAAGGTGAGGAAAGGTCACAGTCAGAATTGTGCTTTGAGACAGTTTATCTAAAAATAAAATTCTGATTCAATCACAACACATTCTCATAAAATCTTTAAAGAGAAAATTTAAAAAAAGGTGGTTTGGAATTTCATAAGAACTCGCTCCAATCTGTTGGAATTTTCCACCTGAACAAATAAAGTGATATTGAGCTTGTTCCATTCAGGCCTACCCCTTACATTAAACTTACGTTTGATGAGTAGTGACAGAAAATGTTCACATCTGGCTGTAAATTATTTGATAATATTGTTGCTGTCTTATTGATGTTATTTTAATAAGTCATTTCAGTAATATTTTTTTCCACATTGGCCTAGTGCCACCAGCAATAGGGACTCCTGTATCAGATTCCACAGACTGCCTGTGACCCCTGCACTAATTACACATTAATGAGACTAATCAAGAGTCGTACAAAGGCAACATTCAGCCTCAGAGCTGTGATCCTGCTTAAAACCTGCACATATCCTTCTTTCTGTTCATAAATGGGCCCTACTGGGACATTAGAGAACCACTAATGTCCGCTCTCTGGAGGGAGGGGCCTGGGCATCAGCTGCTCACACTCAAAGCACTACTGTTATTTTCATAGGTCTGGTTTGGTTATTCAGAATTCATAAGGTGGTCTTGCTAAAATTGTTGTTTGCTAAAATGCTTTTGGTTTGAATGTTTAACGGCCTAAAATGACTTGTAAATATCAAATGTGTTGAATTATAACACCCACTTTAGCGCCGCACTTCTACAATGAATGAAAAAAGTTTTATGTTCCAATTAAAGCAACACTATGCAACTTTTCAGATTCACCAAAAGACTAAATGAGGATGTGAAAAGTTACAGAGTGCTGCTTTAAAATTTCTCTTGTAAAATGTATCATTTACATTTATTAATTTAGCTGACGCTTTTATCCAAAGCGACTTACATTGTTCTACTGTAATTACCAGTGTTACAGACACTGGAGGAAAGGTGGGTTAAGTGTCTTGCCCAAGGACACAACGACAGTATGAACTGTGGGGAGAACCTATATTCATGTATATTTTAAAGTATTCCGACAAGATATACAACATTAAAGAAAAGATTTGCACCTGAGTGGGCCACCCACTGACAGTAGTTAGGGGTTTTATGCATAAAGGTAATCTGTCTATTATTGCCCTTTTGTTGCTAATGTCCCTTTTAGGTAAATAATTGACTTGGATGGTTTTCAATTGCAAATTTTCTTTTTCTTTTTTATGCTTGAGGAGATTCTTATAACAATTACAAATACAGGGAATCGGGTGAAAAATCGTTTCATTAATAAATATAAACCTATACAAAGGACAAGTATTTTTTTAAATACCAATATAACATTAATTCTAAAATATATATCGCTTAAAGGCATATTATTTTGCGCACTAAGATGTCTGACATTCAGTTCTGTCTTTTCACCGACTGTTAAAATAGGCGTTAGATTTACAGTTAAATCTAACCCTAGCCCTCTTTCTACACTCTTCACCTCTGATCAAAGTGAAGGAATGCTTTGGATGGACACCAGTGGCCAATCAGAAGTCATCACGTCACCACGAATCAACCGCAAACAGAGCGTGACGCCGCTCCGAGGATGAACACCTGCGCGCGAGCGAGCGTGCGCTGATGGAGCCACTTCAAACTGTTCAAAGGACACCTGCCTCCTCCGTCCGCCAGTGACGCGCGAGGAATTAGATACGTGCCTCGTTATAGAGGCGCGCGCTATCCCCCACCACGCGCATGGAGCAGGTGGATGAATCTGGGAACAGGACCGTGGACTATGGATACAATTTATACGCATTTGTTTTCCTTATAATAAAAAAATACATGTTTATTCATCTATCAAATAAGTGCAGCCTTTATTTTATCTTCCGTGTTACTACGTGACTGTTTTCTCTTACACACTGTCTGCTCCTTCAATGACCCGCTCTGAAACAATCTGCTGTGTGGGTGCGCTTTGGATAAATTCACTTTGACGCACATCGTGTCTCTATGAAGTTGCGCATACTGTTTGTTCAGTCACGTGCGGATACGGCGCTGAAAATAAAACAGTATAGTGTTATTGATACACTGGTGTAATCTGACAAACAGGCCTCATGCATCACACTCCTCCCGATGAGGCCCTGCTCCTGGTCCTGTTCTGGAGGCGCTTACAGCTGTTTGGACTCATTAAACAGAGCGACACGCTGCGCACTGCCTCACATTGCTCCACTGTGTCCACTGAATTGAACTAACACACTTAGACTACACATAGATATGAAAATGACAGTCTGAGAAGGAATTATGAATATTAGGTTTATTTGTTCATTTCTTTAGTATTTTATATGGCATTCACAAAGTCGAAATGACTTTGTATAATTTGTAAAATGTCATATTAATAAACAGAATCAATCAGGTAGCCTATCGAATTATTTTGAAATAGGCAATACTTCATCATTTATTATTCTCCTCTACTTCCGTGATGCATGAGATAGAAGTATAGGCTATTTATAGGTTGTGGCTGATTGTTTTCCAATCCTATTCCAACAGTCTATCATGGAGAGTGGGCTATTTTATTTATTGTCGTAAAATGAATTCATTTGTAACTTATTTGATTTTATGTCATTTGATTTGATTTGTGCATAAAATGTCAGCCTTAAATTTTTTTTTGCCATTCTCATGTAGGCTCTTGGGTAGATGGCCTTCGTCACACTGGTGCTTCGTTTTACATTTTGTCACGTGACAGAAATGCAAGCAAATTGAAAATCGCTGAGAAATTGCTCGGAATGTGTGTCCCTTTGTTTTGTGCAAAATGAGCCACCTGAGCCTCTGTGGCATGGAGCCCTGCGCTTTAACTCTTCATATCAGGTTTATGGTTTATTTTATCAATATTATAAATAGGCGATTTATTTGATGTTATTTTGGTTGTGTCCGACAAACAGCTGAACACTTGAAACAGCAGCCTCTGACTTTGGGCTACGGTGCATTAACGTGGTGATTAATGTCTGACCTTTTAAATGGGACTCTCACTGTTTTGTCTGTGACACGCTGAGATTTTTAGCAGCAGCACTACATAAACGGCTTTAACTGATTATAAATATTAAGCTGAGAAAAAAGGAAAAAAGAACACCTTCCTGGTGTTGGGCCCTGCCTTTGAAGAAGTGACTAACGCGGAGCTGGGCCCGCTGATAGGAGCTAACAGCGAGGCGTAACATCCAATTAAATCCCGTCTGAGTCGCTGATGGATGATGTCAGCTGCTCTGGTTCTAATTAACGTTTAAATTAAGGCACGAGGAAGAAAAGAAAAAACGTCGACCTAGCAGCTTATTGGGCGAGCTGCATTAGAGGGGCTTGATGTTGTACTTCAGAGCAGTGCGCACGGAGTGCAGTTTAGGCTTGAGACAAGGTTTGTCAAAGGAGCAAATGGAGAACAAGGCTATGTTTATGAATCCGTTTAGACGTTAATTCATTTAGAAAAAATAGGTTTGTATATCACGAACTTACAGATACTTTTTTAGAAAAGTGTCATGAATTAAAAAGCAACAATCTGCACAGGTCCTGTTTTCTGTATAACATTGTGCGTAAACATCTGCGTAAATACAGAAACACTCTCATTTCGTTGACTTGGATTTTCACAACCACGCGGAGATAACCGGGCCCCTGCGCAGTCTTCGGGCTCGTCATGGACCCAGCCCCCGGACCTCCAGGACGCCTAATAGAATGTCCCGCTGTTTTCAAGCTCTGTCCCTAAACCAGTGTCACCATATGCTGCTGTTGGCACCGCTGCGCGCCGCAGCCTGCTCCAAAAACCCTGACTGCATTCACCAGAAAACAATGCACGGATTGGATTTCATGTTTCATTTTACGTTCAAGATATGTTTTTCTAACGACGCTATATTTATACTACCAGCAACCTTAAAAAAATAAATAAATAAAAGTTAACACAAACAATGTGTGAATGGAATGTGATAGTTCTCACACGGATAAAAAACTGAGTAAATAAAAACACATTTGCTTCCTCTCAGTCTGGTCTACATACCTGCAGCCTAGATAAGTGATTTTTTATTTGTCCGTATGAAGCCTCCTCGTGCGCATGGTGCGTCCACGCCGAGAGTGAGCCACAGCCTCAAAGCCGCTCTTTCATCCTCCGCTGGATTTGAGCAGTGACTGGGGACTGTGTGTTACCTGCAGGACGTGACACAAGGCAGGGGAAAATGACAGTGTTATAATAAAAAAACGCAACACAATAAACACTTAAGGTTTAGTGTCTATTGTTCACTACAATGAAGAAATTACCTTTAAGTAAATAATTGAGCTCTATATGAATTGCACATTTCTCTTTGGGATGCCCTTTCGTTATCATTATTATCGTTATATAAAGCCTACACAGGTATGAATATAGTTTTTATATAAACTATAACATACAATCAAAAAAAAAATAATTAAAAGGGACAAACTGGTAAAAACTGGTTCCTTTTAGAAAAACACATTTATTCAATTATTTATTCAGCACATTATTGTGTGGCAACTGTTTAAACAAGCCATAATCCTTATTACATTATTGTACAAACATAAAAACCATGAAATATTAGCAACCAGCCATTCTTTCTTAATCTATATAAAATCATCGTTTTAATAGCTGCTTTTAAATAAGCCATTAATGTCATTTTAAACGATTAGTTGATTTTATATATTGGATTTTTTAAATAACTAGCCTCAATACATAACTCAAAAACTAAGAATATAAAACATAAATCCATCAGCGGATATATAAAGGCACAAACATGAACACTGTACTTATTTAAATGTGTGTTCTTCGGCCAGATTTCCTCACATCTCGCCTCTGACGTTCAGTGCGTAATTACGCATTAACACGACCAGGACGGACACCGCCGCTCGCTGCCTTTTCCTAAACTTCTCCACACTCCCCTCGCTGCTCGTGGTTGTACCATGTTTAAACTCAGCTTTCTGTTTTGCAGCGGAACGCGCCAGCAGAGGGACACGCGCGCGCACACAAACATCCAGAGGCATGAGAGACTCCTCCTCTCCCTCACGTCCAATTAGTTCCTAGACTCCGGCCCTTTAAGACGCAGCAGCGGGTCAGCAACTAGTCTAGTGTTTCTCTAATTGAACTTCGCCCAATCAACAGGAACTCGTTAGCGGTGGTTCTTCTCCTCGGCGCTGCTTCGGACAGCCTTTTACTCTTCGGAAGGACGCTCCCCTCCACAGTGGGACACCTCCTAAACCCGCTACATGGAGCTCTGCGCAGGAATTTGACGGAATACAGCGTCTTTCTCAACTCCACTCGAAGCATGGTCGTTCATAGTTCGGTTTAAAGCTGCTGAAGGAGAGTACGACACTTGTGGACGCCTCGGGGTGAACTTTTAGTGAGTGTTTTGGGACTGCGATGACCTCCAGCAAAGACATGAAGGCAGGGTCTGTGTTGCAGTCCAGCGGCGAGGACAGGAGAGCTAGGGCTCCGTTGGACCAGCTGCCGCCGCCGGCCAACTCCAACAAGCCGCTGACGCCCTTCAGCATCGAGGACATTCTTAACAAGCCGTCCGTCAAGAAGTCCGTGGCCAGTATCTGTCCGCCGCGCGTGCTCGAGAAAGTGACGGGCTCCAACGCGCCGAGAAACGGCATCAGCACGCCCTCGTCCCCGCTGTGCGCGCTCGAGGAGCTGGCCAGCAAGACTTTCAAAGGCCTGGAGGTGAACGTAATCCAGGCGGCGGAAGGTAAACTTTTACAACTTGTGGAAACTTTATAAATAAATACAAACGTGTTTCAGATGCATGCTGGTCCCAAAATAGTGCGTAAGATCCCAATTTATATGCAGTTGTTGCTCTTCTTTTAACGTTTCAGATAAATATGCTCGTAAATGCAATGTGGAAAATGATACTATTTATGGAGAACTGCCCCATAAACACTCCATAAAAACATAAAAATACTATAATTCTAATGTTGTCAAAGCGTTAACGGTGCACTGTGGCCTACTGGCAATCAAATATGGAACTAAAACAGTATTATAGGGCAGTAAATAATCTACACATAAACAATAACAGTATTTATTTGGTCATTTGTATTTTTTTAAGAAAAGGGGGATAATGCATAATATAATAATAAACATTAAAACAAATGTAAATATGACAGATTATAGCCTTAAGATAATTTCCATCTGCAGACCCCCAGGCAGGTAGATGTTACACACAGAAAGAAAGAAAAAACACAAGACACCACGATACATTACAGTGAATATTAATACTGACAATAGAACAGAAACAAGTTAATAAAAGGAAAAGATAGAACATAATTTACAAATTTTAATCACGCAGTGTTAAGTCAATAGAATTACTGATCACATTAGTTTTACCTTAAAATGCATTAATAATACACTTATAGCATGTCAAATGACACCAGGGCCAACAGTTTGATTTTGTAATTAGTACATTCATTACCACATTTATGCAGCTTTAATGTGTACTAGTTACATTAATGTATTATATTTTTAATATCCTTAAAAAATCCAACGAGTGTTGTCGTTGTCCATTATATCTGTGGAAAAGGAATTTAATAGAATAGACATTTTCTGTTGTTATTTATAATGTAGGACAAAATTGTTTGAGAACATGACTGGTGTAGAAACGTTATGACCTCACAAAATATTTCATTTAGAGCTTTTAACTTGTTAAAAAATAAATGGACAAATACTCTCAGATGAAATGTTGAATGTCATAAAAAACATCAAATTTATTGTCTGTTGTTATTGAACAGTTATTTTCATTTTGTGCGTAAATTCAGTTTTAATGAGCAGATTGTTGAGTGTGAGTTAATGAGCAGATTGTTGAGTGTGAGTTACCAGTAAGAGTCCCCGCGCATATCTATATTCTGTATGAATTTATTAAATCAGTTGAAGTGTCGAGGACATGTCGTACTTTTTACATCCTTAGAGTCTTTACACGTTTCCAGGTGTGTATGTGTGTGTGTGGGGGTGTGTGTGGGGCTGTATATGTGAGCTTGCGTGCGTGTGTATGCCAGTTAAATTCATCCACTGTCTCTCTCTTCCTTCAGGTCGCGAGCACGTGAACGCGTTCGGCCAGAGACAGACCTCGAAAAAGCGGCGGAAGTCCCGGACGGCCTTCACCAACCACCAGATCTACGAGCTGGAGAAGCGCTTCCTGTACCAGAAGTACCTCTCCCCGGCGGACCGGGATCAGATCGCGCAGCAGCTGGGCCTGTCCAACGCGCAAGTCATCACGTGGTTCCAGAACCGCCGCGCCAAGCTTAAGCGGGACCTGGAGGAGATGAAGGCCGATGTGGAGTCCCTCAAGAAGCTTACCCCGCAGACGCTGCAGAAGCTGGTGACCATGGAAAACGTCGAGGAGCAGGGCGAGGGCGGGGGCGGCGGGTCCCCGAGCGTGTCCCCCACGTCTCCCCAGGGACACCGCGCTTTCCCGCAATCCCCCTCCTCGTCCAGAGACCACACCACGGACGAGTTCTCGGAGGACGACGAGGAGATCGAGGTGGACGATTGACTGGGGCCACGTGGCTTCAATGGGGGCATTTTCTTCCCAAACTTTTGCACGGATATTGTCACAAAGGAGAATATATACTCATAGAGACAGCTGGATTTCCCCCCTTTTTTGTTTATTCTTATTTATTATTTGGACATGTAGGTCTCATCAGAGGAGTACCTGCTCCGGTTTCTGCTGCAGGACTGAACTGAGAAAAGGGGGGTTGGAGACATTGATTCTAAGTGTGGCCTCTTATTTAAACGGTTTCTAAATGTTTCTGTTGAAGTCCTGCGTTTGGGATGATCCGGGTCCAGGCGTGTTCAGCTTTTTAAGTGACACAGAGACCCTTTTAGTATTGACTGCACACGAGGCTGAGTTTTGTACATAGCTTCCTTATGATAATTTTATTGTAACATTCTATTTAATCAGCATCTATGTAAATAAAGCTTCTATCATATTTCAAGACGCCTGGGCGACACTGTCTGATTTTACGCAACGATTTTCTAAACCAAATCTGCAGATAAATAAATAAAAAAGATAATTTAAAATTATAGATGATATATTTTTTGAGTGGAATTGAGTTAATTTGTTACATCAAAGGCTTTGGAGGAAAACAAAGGGTGTTAAAACGGAGCAGTGCAACAAAAAGACGCACAAGAATCTCTGGTGTAACGTGAGATGGGATGGTTTTAACTTAACCAGGCTGTTGTATTCATAGCAGACTATAGAACAGGCCGGTGATCCTGTGTAGTGGGAGGTGAAACCCGGGCCCATCTCAATGCGTGACCCCTGCTTTGAGCCTGTGGAGTGGCGTGACTTCAATTAGCAGCTTTCTCCCCCGTTCTTTTGCCGCATGCATTTTTCAATGCCGTCTTGTCTCGGCTGCCTCGAGAAAAGCTTGCGGCCAGCCCCTTTCGCCATATGTTTTCCTCCTTGTGTCCCCCCATTCACACAACTAGTGGACGTGATTGATTAGCAGAGAGCCCGCCCTCGGCCCTCTTCTCGGAGCTTGAAGTGAGCGTGGGCAATAATGGGGCACGCATCTGCCGCGCTCCGAGCTCCGCCGCGTTTGGGAGAGCAAGTGTCCCCATGAATAGCAGATGGGGGGAGTGCGAGGTGTTATGAATAAAGGCTCAATGCGAAGCGCCATTTGGGGCAGTTTGGTTGGGTTTAGCGCGTGTGTGTTTGGGTTTATGTGTAAGCGTTTACTCATCCGGTTTGTATTGTAAACACTGGAGATGTGAACTTTTGCGAGTTAACGTGTCAACGATTCCTCTTTAAACATATTGTTGATGTCGAAATGACCAAGACATATTGGATTTCGGAAATAACATTTTGTTTGGCTTAAAAATATTGTTGCAAATCTTTTTCAGATTATTTTATTTATCATGTTTCCAATTTATAGAATTAATTTAAAACTAGTTAAAAATGTTGGCAATAAAAAACATATAGTTTAATACTTACAGAAGTCACTTTCCTCTGTGATTTAATGGTTTCCTCACATAACATATTTGTGCCATGAATAAAATATGCAATTATAAAGAAAATAATTAACTTAATACAAAAAAACTAACTTTTTTTGTATTGTAAAATGCTAGCTTAGATTGATAAATAACAAAAAAATAGGTTTACATAAAAAGTATAAAATAATGAATTTATTTGATAGTATCAAAGCTAAATTAAATCCAATCATAAAAAATTACAACTAACACGTAGGCCTAAGCCTGCTGGCTTTATTTTTATTGTTTTTTTTTTTTACAAATCAATGGTTTGTTAAAAATGCACTTAAAAAAAAGAGGGGGGGGGGTATTGTAGTATTGTAAGTGAGAGTCAAGGATGAATAAAAGTCTGGTCCGGGGCGGCTCTGAGGGGCGGACGAGCAGCAGACTGGGACACAACAGAAGTAATGGAGTGGAATAAAGGAGGGCGAAATGTCAAGTAGCCTTTTATTGTAGACGACTTCAGGCCCTGCAGCTCGAGACACACTGCTGTAGCTCCAAGACACCAACTTCGGTCCACCATGAGAAATTTATATTTGCTGTATTTGCTTTTCTGTTGCAAGTCTACCTTTTGTTGACATTTATTTTAGCATCCATTCAGAAAATGTCCCTTATTTAACATCATATTTTCTAGTAAAAATGCAGAATCAATATATACAATGTTCCGTATGATATGGCTCCTTGTTCCCTCACACTGTGCACATTCCTGTACGTTTGCTGCATCACAATCAGAATATTTTGGCCCAAGGCGTAAAACAAGACAAGTAGCAATCAAAATAAATGTCCGAGTGAAAGCTTGCAGTTGGCCCCAAAGGTTGCAGCTTTAGGGGATTATTATATTATTGTTAATTTACAGACAGAGTCCCCCCTGAAGGGACAGACTATAGCTTCAGACCAACACTGGGGTCATGCACAGGGTTATTAGGTCCACTGCTGTGTATGCCACTTCAGAAGCACCACGAGAAGCACTATGAGTGAAAGCAAAGACCTACGGTTATTGTGTATGCTTATGACACTCACAAACATAATGCAATCTAAAGCCAGCTTGCATGGTTCAAAACAGAGGTTGGTTTAAATAAACATGGATTACAATAGCCATGAAGCTTTTAAATATTGATCTTACAATAGACAAATGCAAGAGATTTAAAACTTAACTGATTTTCAAACCAATATATACCAAGTAATATTTTGTTCCCAAATGTCATGGGACCAAGTGATAAAATTGAAATTCATAATGATTAGATTTTGATTTATGGTTAAATTTTGATTGTCAATGTCAAAATATGTAAATATTTTAACCTTCACATTAATCTTATTTTTATTGCATTTTTTTAGTTTGTACCTCAAAACATTTAATACATGTTATTTCTGAACCTCTGTAATAATTGTAAAACGGTCGCAGCCAGCTATGAGGTCAAAATACCATTGCAAAAAAAGTATTACATATCGGCGTGTTCAACTTGGATGAAACTGAAGTGGCGGTTTAATTGGCTTTAGAGACCCAAGTTTATTGCTGTTCAAATGTAGGCTATTTATTAGTAAATTGTATGTGGATGTTTAATATGACACTTATATTGGAATGACTTGTACAATTAGTCATTGTTACTGTAGAAGTCATTCTGGAATAGATTTTACTTGCCCTAGAACGCCATAAAGATAATACTTTAAAGAACAAATATTCTGGGCCTTGTTAATTTCTAAACCCTGGTTACGACCCTGTATGAAAAATCTGATCTGGCTCAATGAAGGCCTGCACTCTAGTCATATTAAATCTCAAAACTACCCTCTGACATTTTTAGCACGTTACCACAAACTCCTCATATACAAAAAGATGTGACAAGATAATTTGTTCAAGTCTGTTAAACTAAATAAAGTAACACAATATTTTTATCTTGTATAAATTGGTTTAGCAGCTACTATCGTGGAAAACATAGAAAGCGTAGAGAGATACAGGCCTCACGTTATCAGCCAGGGTCAGGTTTTCAGAGTCCTGTCTTTTCTTGTGGGTGGGATCAGACTTTCCCTCCCATTTCTAACTTTAGAAGCACCACTGCGCCCCCTGGTGGCCATCTAGAGGCCATGTTAGTGCAGAGGCTAGTCCAGTTGGAATTAACACATGAAAAGGTTTAACTAACAAATACAGTACCATTATACTTTTATTTTTTAAGTTCAATAGATTGAGTTGTTTAAAAAGGATAAAGCAAAGTATCATGAGAAAGTCCATGAGGAATTGGTATAACAGCAAAAAAGAACACAATTAATCATGTTTCCAGTATAATTGTATCAAAATTACACTCATTGCATTTAAAGCTCAATGTAAGGTTTTCCCTTTTTACTGCCCTGAGCACACAAACTGAGCACTGCTGGAGGAGAAGCACACTAATGTTTTTAAATGAAGTTCATATTTCTTTTAGTAGGTTTAGGACAATTATGTCTAAACTTTGTTACAAATGTTTAAAGGGAAATCCCCCAAAAAGACCCATTTCCACTGGGTTCGATAAAAAAACATGTCCTTGCAGGGCTACCATAGCTGTTAACATGCTGTAAAATGTTAGCATGAAGTGTGAAATTGCAGGCTGTATTATATTTTTGTATGAATTAAATAGAATAGAGCTTTTAATCTGATATTACTAAAATACTTTTAAAATAACATGCACTTAAAAATACAATGACACAAACTATTTTCCCATTTAAAATTTATTTTCAAAAATACAAAACAAGGAAAATAAGTATATGTACACAAACACTATTAAAATAGAATATGTATTGTACAAAATATGTACAGTTCTCAAACTAAAAACAAGCCCTATCTGGTCCTTTTGTCCTTGATGGTGTAGTGAAGGACTAAAGGCTGGGCCTACAGGACGAGAGATAACAAAGTAAAAATATTATGTGAAAGTTTACCTCCGTTTACAAAATGAACTGCAGCAGAAAAAACTGAGAAGGAATGCGTGAAGTTTGTTGGTGCCAAATATTTTAGACTAGTACCTTGCCAAACCAATGTGAGAGCCATAACCGCTTCATGGTCATGTGATCGGGCAGAGACTCATTGTTGAACAACATCTGGACCTGGAAGGATTAGAGAAAAAAAACGCACAGAAAGCAGAGATTTATACAAACCACAAGCAGATTTTGTCTACATTTTCTAGTATTTCAATAAGACTAGATTAACATTGAATTTAATAATGTCCATAAGTAACTGACCTGGTGTTTCTCTACATTTAGTCGATGGCAAAGCACTTTTCTTAAGTGTCGGACCTCCGCTCGAACTGAACACCGAACAAACTTTTGCTGCAAAGACAAGTACAACAAAATGTTAGTATAGTTTCAGTCCAATTTAGACTAGACTAGAATTTGAGTTTTTTAAGAAATGAGCAGTTGTTGTCACATTCTACTGTAAGAAAACCTGTTTGGAACAGAACGCATAAAAAAAATAATAATAATAAAATAAAAAAAATAAAAAAAAATAAAAAGATCTGGTGTGGGTGGGTTTTCCTCCGGTTACACGTGGATTTACAGTGACAAAAACCCCAGCTACTGCTGGATGCTTTCGGTCCCTGGAGATTTATTACACACTCCAAAAATAATTTTATGTTTCCTCCTTCATACAGTTAAGGTAAAGTGACACAGGCAGGGCAGGAAAACAAAGTTGAGAGTATCCAATTCAACATGTAAGAAGTTATAAACGTAACAGGTAAGAGTACACAACACAGTTTTTTCAGAATTTCTTTATTTTATAATTTACCCAAAATGATAATAATTACCACCCTTAAATGTGTTTAATCACCTAATGCACTGTCAAACTGTCAAACACAAGTCTGACCTGCAGAGCAATTATTTCTGGCCTATTTAAAATTTCTGATTTCTATTAATAATGGGTGACTGATAGAGATTGCCTTGTTTAAACTACATGTCCCATAATGCATTGCAACAACTGCTTTGAGCACTCTGTTGACACTGAAGAGCTCAGAGAGCTGTGAGTGAATAAATGCACAATGAGTTCATACAGAAACATTTAAGGGTTTTCTTTAAAATATGCAAAATAAAAAGTGGACTGAGAAAACAAAGGCTTCTTAAACAGGTGAGAGGTGGAGTGTGTTTGTGGAGATAATGAGACTGTAATTCATAAAGCACTTTGACAGAGTTAATAGGGTCTGCTGTCACAACAGAGTCTGAGACTGTCACTAATGATAGAGTAAGGTCTCTGTTCTATCGTGACAGAAGATGGAAATAGCCTCAGAAATGCACTTGACATCAACAGTTGAAGTTGTTGTCAAGTGTCAACTGAGCCTTAGCAATAGCTCATGTCTGTCCAGAGAGGTCTGTCTGAATACCACTACAGTTTCAGAAAATACTTTTACGCAGATACCCGCCTTGTTATGCACAAATAAAGCACAAACTCTTTGCTAAACTCACGCTGACACGGGTTCTAACCATCTCTAGACTGTCCAGTACAGAACGGAGGTAGACAAAGGGTAAAAAGCAAGAGCCAAGCAGTTGACAAGATCCCTTCGCACAAACATAGAAATGTAGTTTATGCAGTTCAGTGCAGCGAGAGTGCAGTGACAGTTATGTTGGAGAAACTATACAACAGCTTCAAAAAAGGATGTATCAGCACAGAAGAGCCAATCCTGGTGGAGCTGAGTCTGCAGTTCACCTCCACCTCAAAGAGAAAGGGCATTCCTTTGAGGACAGCAATGTCAGAGGCCAGATGGTTTGAGAGAGGTATGAAGGAAGCCAGGAAAAGCCCTCGTTGAACAGAGGAGGTGGCCTCAGATTCAGTATTTACAACAGTGTTCCGAAACCTAAATCAAAACAGTTTCACTCTAGAACAACGCCTGAATGGAACAGTGACAATAACAACTCTCCTGAGCCTTAACAACTCTCACATCAGGAGTCACACTGTGCTTTCATAACTAACGACTACGAGACCAGAACAGCCTGGTCCTATCAAAGTTAGTTTCAGGTCAAACCTCTCCCTCTAGAGAGACAGCTCAGCTCTTACCAATTGATCTTGGAATTGATACAGTCTCTTGGAATTGGAGACAAAACATCTCTAAATTACATGTTGTTGTTAATAAATATTGTGTGTAATCCACTGGTTATTAACAACAATATTTGAGTTTGAATATTGGCTCTTTCTCCATTTGAATTTGTCAAACCGGACCTAATTGGAATACTGTTACAACAATGGTCTGTGAAAAAAAAACCTTTAATATCAAGGAGATTGATCCCATTTGTAGAAGGGGCGTCTCCATTGACAATGGTCTACAGCTTGTAAACATTATAATAATTTTAATTAATTATATTATAATAAATGTTAATAAATAATAAATTTAATAATGTTTGTGCTTTTTTTCCCCTTCCCAAAAAGACTCAAAGTGCTCACATTAATCAGTCACTCCACAGTCACACACTGGTGGTGGTAAGCTACATCTGTAGCCACAACTGCCCTGGGGATGACTAACAAAGAGACAAGGCATATTTATACAAGGAGGGTCTTGCCCAAGCTGGAGAAAGTGGGAATCCAGTTATAGGATGACCGCTCTACCACTGAGCCCCCTTAAACAAAATTTAATCATTGGCAGCAGGATAAGTCAAATTCCAAAACTGGCAATGCTTGGAACTGGTTACATAATGAAACAGCGGGAAAAATAAAAACAGAAATCAGGAAATGTAGTAAAACTGTAGTTACTATACAAGTTTAAACTTATTTAGGGGGGGGTTATTATCTTCAAACAATTAGTTTTTTTTAATACAATAAAAATTTTGTAACTTTAATCCAAAATGTACTTCAAAAGGGATAAAGCAAAATCTGAAAGGTAAATATATATTTTCTTGACTTTAGTAAATAAGCGTGTCTTTCTCTGAAATGACGTGTTCAAGAATGCCCTCTGCTGGCAGACCAGAGGTTTTGCAGCCGTGTAGCATGAAGGCATTGTGCAATCATGTTTGCTTGTCCATGTTTGTGTCATGTGATTTAAAAAGGTCATTTGTATTCAGTCAGTCCTGGACACTGTAAGGTTTTTTTAAATAGCAGAAGCAGTACATTTCATTGCCACAGTAGAAATCTGTGCATACAGACACAAGAGGCTACACTACAAACATAATAGCACAGTACAAAGTAAAAATGTTTTCACACTTAACAAATTACCTCATTACAGTAATTACCTCATGTTGTATGTTCATAGCAACTAATCTAGTAGTGAAGAAGAAATGTAGTAATAAACCAACTTGAAGAAAATTGTATTTACAGTAACTTGAGCATTCTTTCACAAACACCTCTCAAACTCCTGAGAAAACAGTGGTTTTGTGGGGGAATGATTATATGCTTCAGTGGTATACTTGTCCCACTTATCCCTGTCTTTGTGAGAGAATGAGGCTTCAACTGTGCAGCCAGAGAACCAGTCCACAGTGCTGATTTGTGCTGCCCCTGTAGATGTCATTGTGCCATGTATTTGCTTAATGGTTAAGAGCTGAAAATAGCTTGTTAAAGCTTCAAAAAAGCATCCCCTGGAGAGACATTTCTGGGGCAACGCAGCACAGCTACACATTTTATACTGGTCTAGTGTAGATTAAAGCTTTGTTGACTTACCTGGAGAGTAAGTTTTGTCTTATCTTTTCCTGCGAGTGACGAACTGTGACGATAAAGAAGGCATTTGTTAATAATTAGGATTGGAAATTTATCTTAATAGCCAAAAATGCATTACAACAGTTTTAACATGAAGGTCAATATACAACCTGAGCAACTTTTCACACTGAGGTGTCCCATACTTACTTAAGTCTTTCTAAACACAGTGAGACCTGCTCGTCGTATCTGTAGAAATGGGCTTTTGAATGGTCGAAGCTTGTGAACGGTAAACCTGTGGCGTCTGGGACAGAATCTAGAAAGAAAATACAACAGTGTAACTCAACTGAAAAACTCTCATCATCTATTCTTACTGTACTTAATATGATCAGGGTCCCTGCAGCCAATATGAATTAACATGCCTTCTGAAATTTTCCAAAAATGCATCAGTTAAATAAATGAGCAGCAATGGTCACTAGACAATCACAACAGACCATAATGCTTTGTGACTTGTCAGAGAAGAGCAGCCAACAGTGACATGTCTTTAAGATAAACACAACAGGTTTGAATGAAACCAGAGGCACACGCTTAACTTTCTTTGGAAATGTAATCCATTGCAAATTGTTAATAATAAACCGTTACGATGTAAAATCACTAATGTTAGTTTACGTTAACTTATGCATTGACATTTGGATGCCTTTCCCTTGAGACATAAAATTATCCAGTCAATTTATATGTAAGCTTGTTAATATGAATACTTATGTCACTAAAATTGTTAAGATTTATTACAGAATTCAATTATCAGCCCAGGTAAGCAAAGGTTTTTTTTTTTGTGCGCTAGAGTCACAAGACAAAAGCCAACAGAAAAACAGTTGTGTAGTGTCCCGAAACCATTCACTTATTTCTTTAAGTGCACAATATAGTTCTCTTTATAGTGCTGCACTATATAGTGATTGAGGGTTTAGGGAGTGGACACACCCAATGTCTTTATGCCGTCTTTTTGCAGCAGTATTACAGCTACAGTCACATGTTAAATGTCTGCAGTGTCTACTTCCTCCTCGACGGTATAGTCTCACAGGAGAAATACAAAAATGTGAACTACCAGTAAACGTAAATATTAGTGCTGGGCAACGATTAAAGAATTTAATTGCACAAAGTTCTGCAATTAATCGCACTAAACAAAAAATTTTATAATAAATTTAAAATTTGTGTATTGCATACTTTTATTTTGAACGTACTGCTATATAAACAAAACTGCAATAACATTTGGTTTGCAAACACTTTAAAACAAATAAGTTGCTTTTTACAGCAGTTAAAAGTTAGTAGCAGCTGAAATATTTCTTGTAAATCTCAACTTAAACAATATTGTAAATTAAATTAAATATTAAACCAAAAATATTTTCCACTGCGAGGGCATTAATATTTTGTTTAGTTAGTTAAAGAAAAAAAAGTTATGTCCAGAGCCTCGATCATAACATTATAACAATGTAAACAATATAAATGTCTGAGTAGAACCTTGCAGCCGCGAGCTAATTATGGTTGCCTCGCAATGTCCAGTAGTCCCAGTGAGGGCAATAGTTGGTGCAAGTTGTAACGCCATCGCTTTTGTAGTCCTCTCCTTTTTATACAACTTGTGTATTCTTCTTGAGATGGTCATGAGGGCGGCTCATATACGCAGTCATTCGTTGCGATTCTAAGAATGTTCTTCAGACCGACATCTTTCACAACGTTAACGCGCGTTAAAATAATTGTCGGCGTTAATTCATTAATACATTAACGCAAAATAACGCGTTAACTTGGCCAGCACTAGTAAATAGGTAAAAGCATTCAGTGTGTACACATAACATTAACCTTGACTTTGTGTCCGATAAGTCAGGATATATGAGGTATAAAGTGGAATATTAGATCACATTCAAACCAAAAAAGAAGCTAACAAATCACACTGTAATAATATTAGTGAATTATCAGAGTAATGACTTACCATCCCCAGTAGGCTGTATGACTCTCTCCAACCCACGTGACTGATAAAACTCTTTTATTCTTTTATCTTCACCTGTTGACACACCACCTTGTTAATTTCAAGAATTTTACAGCTTAAGCTGTTATAACTGGTGTATGCGTGTTTAGAGATACATACTTTCTTGAAGCCCAGGCACCAGTTTGTAGACAATATCTTGCATAACTCGGTCCAGTTTGAGGTTGAGTAAAGGCTGCGTTTCATGGATCTTGATGTTGCACATGGGACAGTATTTGCTCGTCTGAAGGTATTTGACAATACAACTTTTGCAGACTGGAAAAAAGAAGAATGTTTACTGCCGATTCCTGAACACTTTTAAACATTTTATTTGTTCTATGATTTTGATCTCGCTAATTGTTTTTTTTGCTTTTATGTCTTTGTGATTTGTTTTTGCTGCCTTCATATTATCAAGTGCACTATATCTGAGCCTGTAAAGCACGTTGGGCAGCAATGGTTGTTTTAAATGTGCTATATAAATAAAAGTTGACACTGACACTGCATCCAACTGTAGAGGTTAAGAAACAACAGTTCATACTCACATGTGTGCAAACACTCTGTAATTGTAGTGGCATCAATAAAGTAGCCCGCACAAAGGTAGCAGACAATGTGTTCATTTAGGTCCTTAATCTTCAACTTGACTTCCTCCTGAAATTAGAAGCAAAAAGAAACATTTTTACTTACCATTGTTAATGTTTGACATTAATGACAGGTAAAACATGTCCCGTATTGCACTCTTTAAAACACATCACATTTGGTTTGTAATTAGAGATACTGACACAGCAGGTGATGTGCATGCTACAAGACTGCACCTGACTCTGACCTTTGACCTCTATATGGCATTTCTGCATCAAAATTGAAACAGAAGGATGAAATTAAAAATTGCATGTCAGAGTAATCTCTGCGTAGACCCTCAGGCCGTCATTGAAGCTGATACTGTAAATGGGACAAGACCCTATGTAAACACCTGTCTATGGTACACGACAGATGCAAAAACACTCTGGGTGGTCACGTGGCTCACAAGAGTTTAGAAATATTGTACATTCAGCAACTCTACAGACGACAAGAGCCCGGAGCGTTCAGAAAGTCAAAGCGGAGGAAGCGCTGGTGTAGAGGAGCACATTTCATTAAGTTAGCCTTAGCAAAAGAGCCCGTAGATAATGCTCTTCATATAGATATGGATTAGTTGTTGCACTTATAGATCAAATGCACTGCTCAAACACACCAAGTTTTGTACAGAGAAACTTGTCGAGCACAACTGAGCAGAGGTCCTGGGGAACGTTTCTCCGCACCACACGAAAAGAAAGAACGCAGCGAGCGCAGCGCACCGTCTCATCGCGAGTTGAGAAAACTCACTGCTCAATTTAAACAATGCTCAATCGTGCAATAAAATCAACTCTGAAGCGACTGTGATGTAGATGAAATACATTTAGTTAGGAAAGACTATGGTTTGCTGCTTTACTGTTGTAAAGATCAACACGGGTGTGCTCCCCGCCTCTACGCATGCTTCAACGCTGCTCTCTTCAGCATCGCTGTCGCTCTCTCATCACTGCCGCGGAGACTAACACGTCCCGTCAACGAGCGCTTTCCCTCGGCTGTGTTTCAGTCTGAGGCCCCCTCCTGCACCCAGCCCTTTGCCCCCGGCTTTGCCAACACAAGCACGTACCTCATTCCGCAGCGGGTCCAGTTTGTACACGGACTGTAGCTGGTTTCGTAGCCGCATCGCTATGGCCATCGGACCTTGCTCCGCCATCTTTGGGAATTATGCTTACTTCCGGGTAAACCGGACGTGCTGTTTTCATCGTGCTCCAGAAGGCGGGTAAAGCTGAGGAAATTAAATAATTAATACATATAAAAATAAAATAAATAAACAAAAACAAGAAAGGTAAATTAAGTCATAAAATAATAAAAAAAACTAATAATAAATAAATAAATGAATTTGCGCAACAAGTAAGAATTAATTACTGTGCTTTACATATATCTGTGGTGGTTTATTTATTAAACTGTATTCCTATTTTAATTTCCTATTATTACAGCTGTAGTCATTACATCCAACCGTAAATACATTTTGATTATTTTTTTGGGGAATGATGATAATTCAACATCTGGACTGGAAATGTATTTTCAGAGGCAATGGTACAATACAACAGTAATTAAAACAATTAGGGTCAAACTTGTAATCTCATATACCTTTTTTTACTGATCCATTCCTTTTTTTTTTTTTACTTTACACATGTGTCTTTCTGAAAACAGTAACAGACCTTATCTGTCAAAATCTGCTTTTAAATTGTCTGAACATGTGTGGGTAAACCTGTTGAAACAGAATCTAGAGAGTTTCTCAATGGAAGCCCCGTTCAGACATGGCATTATTATACATGCCTGTGATCAATTAGTCAACTTAAGTCCATTCATAGGCCTTATTCAGTCTTCAGTAGAACTCGCACAGCTTACTGGAACAGTGTTTGACTCTTGATTAAACCATTACAGGTTACATCCCATTGACTTTACATAGGAGATGCATTATAAGGATTGTTAAAGTGTTGTTTCTGAAATATTGCTTAATAGAACGTAGAAACAGAAGTTAACCGTAAAGCTTAGGCCTCTTCCTTTATAGTTTACCCTTTCAAAAATCCAGATAGTAATTGGATAGACAATACACTTATAAATAATTATATATAAATTGTAAATACATAGCGTCAGATGTCATTTGTCTCAGTTTATTTACTATTGACGTTCTTAACCCACCTGTTCATGTTCAGTGTCTATTTTGAACGATAGAGGGCACTGCAGGCACATATTTTAGACAACAGAGGATTTTTTTTTTTTTTTTGTATGAACCACATGAAGCAAAGACACTGCAAAAAGTAAAGTTTTAATGCCTTCAAAATAATTTAAAATGACTGATAATAAAGTATTAATTTCAACATCAGACCTAGATCAGTCCAAAGTCTGGTCTGGGTTATGGCCATTGGCATCGCTGATAAAATGTATTTTTCTTTTTATTTAAATCCTTCAGTTTTGTCAAAGTGTTTACGATGGTACCATCAGTTATTATTATATGCACTTGTACATTTATTATAATTTTTGGATTTAGATTTGATGTTATGTTGGTGTTATAGGTCTGTAGTTGCAACATACATTACACATTTTAAAATATCTTGAGTCAGAGGTCAGAGCAGATTATGTTTTGAACTTAATTGTTTTGTGGACGTCTCTGCTTGGACTGCCGTCCCCCCACGACCTAGTATAACATGTTCTTTATGTTTTTGAACTCTCCAAATAAAATAAATAAGTCTGTTGATGTGGTTGTTTTACATAGTCCTAAACCTAACTTAAATAATTTATTTAACTTCATTTAATAAAAAATGTAAAGAAGTGGATCATGAAAAAGAAACCGTATCAATAAATTTCATGTGTGTCCAATTGTAGTTTGACACACAGCTTGGGGCTGTTTGAATATGCTCAAAGCTGAATCCCTGTCTCCTCCTTCCCTCAACAACGGCCCCAGTGGGACTCCTGAGAAAGCCCTCGGTTCAGTGGCCTTTGCAAAAACACTATGAAACTTTCTTCAAATATGTGTAAGTATATATAATAAGTGTTGATCCACGCATGCATATTTACCAAGATAGTTTATGTGGCATTTGTGTATTATAATGTTAACTTTGGCTTTTCCAGTGATGCAACCCCTCGTGGGTTCAAATAATACGCCTGAGGTTTTGACTCAGACGCGGTTCAAACCAGTTTATTTTTCCCCAACATTATTTCTAATTACATAATGATGAAAAAGAAATTTAAGTGGTATATTTTGGAGACGGCAACACTTGTCAATACGCCTCTATGCTTTTCGGCAAGAATGTATCTGTGGAGGTCTGCTTGATCCCTCCCAGAGGCGTCCAACCTGCGGACCACCCAAAAGCTGTCGTCCCAAACAAAGACTTGCCCTTCATTCATTCTTTTGTAATTTCCCTGTGTAACAAATGACTGCCAAGTTTGTGCTATTCTTGCAGTGTACCGCAGTTGAAAAACGCAAGCCTACAGAGCCAGTCAAACATAAAACTAATTCTTTGGTAGTGTTTTTTCTCTAAGGGAAAAGTCAAAGTCATATAAACCGCATGATCAATGATTTTTTTTTTTTTATATATATTAGCCTTGCTTGAACGAGCCGTCATAATCAAGCCTTCTGTCCCCCCCCCCTCCACACACACACACCCGCTGTCTCCCATTTCCTCTTGCCATGTAATGTCTTATCTGCCGCCTGTGCTAGGTCACTGCTTATCTGATTGACAGAGCTTTGACTCCACGCAATATCCAAATAACCCGAGGGCTTAGAGGCGCAGGAGGATCACAGCGTGGTAAACCCACCGGGCTGGGAGAGTGTAAGAGAAAGAGGGAGGGAGCTGAAGAGGTTTGAGAGGATCAAGACAGAACCCATGCTTTACAAAAACTTGAAGCCTTCATGTCAAAAAATTAAAAACAATAAAAACTTTATTTGCTTTTATCGGCCAGGTATTTCTCCTGTCATTCACTTTTATTGGAAATTATTAGTCCAACTGATTGATCAAACAGCTGTCAGCCCAACAAAGGCAGCACGATTACCAATAATTTGAGGATTATGTTTCAGTGCATAATTGCAACAAGTGAGGACTTTGCTCTCACCGCCCCCTGCTCATCAAACTATAGGGATGTACGTGAATCAGACACTCACTGAGCTGATGGAGACCCCATTTACCTCTGTACGGGACATGCTGTGCCAAAAGCAACCAAACAACCGCCCTGCAATGGGAATCTATGCTGTGTAATGCCAAAAGGAGGCCCTCTTTGCTCCATCTCTCCCCTCTTTCTCACCCTCTCTCTCTTTTTACCCGTCTGTCTCTGTGTCCCTCGCTCCCGGAGCAATCAGAGCATGGAGGGGTGGACTGCAGCTTTTGTCTCCTTTGCTCCAGCAATTGGCCGCCAAGTGGCAAGCTAATGATGAGAGCCCTGGACTGGACTGACTCCAGAGAGGCACTGCTTGTGATGCTTGATGGGCAAGGGCATAATGAATGATGTAGGGCAAGCCCTTAGGCCTCCCCCTGGCACAGACCCCAATCTCCCAACATGACATGACAATGTAAGGCACTTCAGACACTGGAATCTGTCTCATGGAGAAAACGATGCCAGGAGTGACAGTATATAATGCACTGAATTAAAGAAAAACACTAGTTAGCAAGCTTTAATTCCAAGGGAAATTGTGCGGCAGTCTGTTGCTCACATACACACATCACAAAAATATAAAAAGTGTCAAAGAGTTAAAAGATAAGATAAGACCTTTTAGTCACCATTTCCTGAGCAGTGCAGAATGTATATATGACATCCAGTTAAGTCCCCCTACAGATCAACCCTAGCCTGGCCGGCCATTCTAGTTTTTTTTCTATTCAACAAAACAGTGTTTGTCTGTCTGTCATTTCCAGTTTCCAATTGGATAGACATACATCAGAATTCAGGGGGCAGTACCAACATGCACAGAACAAACTGCCTCTGGGCTGACACAATTTGAAAAGAATATAACCAGACAAACTGAGCACTGTATAAAGCATAAAGCACATTTTTAACAAACATTATGAACGTAATGATTGGTCAAGTCAATTGATTTCAGTGGTAATTTGTCGGGAGAAGAAAAGGGTTTCACACCCACTTCACAAGAGATGAATGGGTCTGGCTGGCCATGTTATAAGTATACCATGTAAATGCTTGTGATTCTGTAGAGACGCCACTCAGCCACAACAACAACAGTGACGTCACAAGTGCCACTTTCAGAACTTAGATGCAGTGCCATTAAAAAAGAGAGTAACTCCACAGTGCAAGAGGCTGGAGGTATAGTTGTATACTTTGGTAATAAACAGCAGAAGAAGGTTGACTGGAGCATATCTCAGCAGCTTTGAGCCTGAGGCGGGGTACACCCTGGTCAATGGCCAGTTAGTCGCAGGGCTAACATTTAGAGACAGACAGTGACAGACAACTATTCACTCACATTCATTCACTAGGGACACTTTAAAGTTGCTGATTAACCTGTACATGCATGTCTTTGGACGGTGGGAGGAAGCCAGAGTACCCGGAGAGGACACATGTTAACACAAAGAGTCGACCTGGTTTTGAACTCACGACCTTCTTGCTGTGAGGCAGGAGTGCTAACCACTCTGCCACTTGCAAAAAAGAATAGACTTGAAATGATAGAAAATAAAAAAATATAAAAAATCCCTAAACAACAAACCCTTAACTGACAAATGACCAGCTGTCAAACACTACCAACCCCCAAAACATTGCATTTAGTACAGTCATTGAAATATTTCCTGTAAGATTACATGCTTTCAGGGCATTTTTGCCATTTTCATCCAAGATCATCAGCAGGTCACAGGTTGTTTAATTTCATGAAGATCTTCTTGAGTAGATCTGAAATTATCTAAATTTGAGTAATACATAATTCCAGTTTCCGGCAACCCTGACTTAAAAGTAGTTTCCCTATCTTATTTGCCGTATGATAGGGGTAGGGGTTTATCACTATCTGAGTGTCCAATTCTTAACGGAAATCCTACATCATATGTAAAATGTATCTCAGATAGAGAGTGATAAGGTGATTTGTTGCACTCGTAATCTCACGGACAGAAGCACATTACGTTATTTATGTTCCAGATGATGCGTATTGTAGCAACCTTTTGTGTCAATGAAAGTCAATAAACCTCCGTGATGTATTATCTCTCACGTGATGTGACGGAGACATCCCGTGGTCCATTCATGCAGGGCTGCCAGCTCCTCCCGCCACACACACACTCTCTTTGAAGAGTAACACAAAGCTGAAGCACACTTGCTGCACTCATCCACTGCTTCTTCCCTAAGAGCAGTGGCGCACGCTCATTTATCTCACAGCCATCTTATCTTCATGGGCATTTAAGAGAATAAGGGCAGAGGGATAACAAACTCAGCCGAAAGGAAGCATTGGCTAAGTCCCACAGAGGGATGCAGGCGAGGAGAGTGTCACCACTACAGATCTGTCTCCTCTGTGTTAGAGCTGTATCTGTAACCTGGACCATTAATGAACGTCAGATATTTGTCTGTTTACTTAATTTTTATGGCACAATGTCCACTTTTAGCTGTTTGTGAAATAAATCTACAGATACATTTAAGTGTTTAAATTTTTGATTGCACATGATACTTTTACCTTGTGATAGCTCGTCTCAGCTCTGTCTCGTCAAAAGTGTTAATATACTCTGAGAGCTCTCGGCTTTTCATGCATCTTTGTGATGGAAATGAGTAATCTGATGGAATTAAATATATTTAACTATTTAACTTAATGCCCAATTTGAACTGTAAAACCTCGAGACGCTATTGTTTTAATGTGAGTAAATTCAAGGCAGGTGCATTGCCACTTGATGATCTGACTGCTAAAGTAGAGGAGTGTTTATAGCTTTATTCTTGTGTCCCACTTCAAAAAATAGAAGCTCTTACACTCTGTGGAGTTCCATTCTGTATATTGTTTTCTTAAACAAATTTTAGTACGGCCTGACTGATAAAATAACCATTTATCCAAAACAGTGAGGGCTTTTTGCTATTTATTTTTTCTGATTGGTTGTATAATTTTTAAGTTGTGTTGTACCTGAGGCAGTTTATTTACGTATGTTGGTTCTGCCCCGAACTTCTGTCCAGTTTCACTCAGAGGTAGTTTAATTAGCGTCCATTTGTTCATCCTCTTGGAAATCAGAATCAAGTCGAAATAAACCAATTAATTCTTAGTAATAATGAGTATGGCTTTTTTTTCTGTTTAATTATTACCCCTTTATTATCGCCGTGACAAAATTTATTGTCAACCACTGCCACCAGGGAGCACCCATGTACCCTGGTCATGTCCCTAACAGGAGACTATAGCAAGTTTGATGTTGGTGAGGGAAATCGGAGTTCCTGGGGAAAATCCACCCAAGCACATACAGAACATGTAAACTCCACACAGAACTCTGGACCTTCTTGCTGTGAGGCAACAGTGCTAACCTCTGTGTCGCCATTATTTTGTCAAAGCTGGTCTAGGCAACAAAACTTTTATTACTATATAATTTATTTGTTAAATAAAAAAAGGAAGGACTTTTTTGTGAATTTAATGAGAATTTATTAAGAGCCAGTAAATCCAGCCACAAAATGCACATAGGACACTAGCTGCAGAAAGAAAACGTGAAAGATTAAATATTACAACCTTTGGTGATTGGAAAACGTTAAATATATTTAATAATATGTAGAGTAATTACTGTAATGGTTTGTTTTTTCTGCTAATATACATAAGATGCCTAACACCAGATATAGGATTTAATTTTTCACCCTCTAATAGTCTGAACATGTTTCCTTAATAACAATCCCAGATGCTGTTTTCATTTTGAAGCCATCTGCCCAAATATCAGCACCTTTCACTGACAGCTGTGTCCTTAAACAAGGTGGCTCTGAAAGGTTACAATCTCCAGATAAATGCAGATCAAAGCCCCAAGAATACGTACGCTGTTTGTGCGTGGGTGTGTGTGTTGTATGTGCGGGGGTGTGTGCGTCTATCAGTGAGATAATGGCAGTCTTTTGATGCCAAGAGTGATTTTGTTCAAGCTCTCTGGTGCATTATTTCCTTTTTGGCCTCCTGTAAAGAACTTTGATGAGGACCCAAAAGAGAAGACCCTTATGGCCTGCACTTACTGTGTCAATAATGAGATTTTGTTTTGGAGACCTACCCGTCGTCTCATCATCGTCTCTTCCAGCCTCACATGCAGGCAGTCTTTCATCTATCTCCTCTATCTTCTTCCGTAGCATGCAACAGCTCAGATGGGCAGCCGGGCCTTTTCTGCTGGAGGGGAAAGAGCTGCCTTTTCCTGGCAGTTGCTTTGGCACACAGAGTGAGAGTTTTACCAAAACTATGTGCAAACAAAGAAATTAATTTCAGATCAGCAGTAGTTCATCGGTAATTAGGAAGTGGTTATTAACTTGTCACACAATCGATCCAAGATGGCTGACAGTGGTGAAAAAATCCCAACTCTGTGTTAAACTTTTCTTTCATTTACAGTAAAACACTTTCTGACCGCCAACATTGCTGGATTCTAACCAAAAGCAGCATTAGTGGCTAAAGTGACTGATAGCGATTTACTTTCAATGCACGCTCATGTCAGAGTGCAACCAGTGATGGGGCAAATCCAGTGACTTCAGCTTAAATTTGTGGTGCAGTAACCACAGAACCAGATTACAAAGACACCAAAAACGAAGAGAAACTTGAGCAACTTGTGTTAAACTAGCGTTAATTAATTTTAATGACATTTCTTGCACAACACAATTTTCAAAAACGACATTGCCCAAATTTGATTTGGTGTTGGGATTTGCAGCATGTCTACAGTTATGGGGATTACAATGTCTTTAATTTCAGATGGATTGTAAGTTATGCAGTGATTTTCAAGGTTGAACAAATCTTAAAATATTAATTTAGAGTTTGACAAATTTTAGGTTTAGTGGAATATGCTACCAGTCTAAATTGTAGAGACACAGGTGCTGCTCATTTTTAAAAAGTGCATTTAACTTTGTGTTGTTCTGTCTCTGTTTATTTTTTGTATTGCCCAATTGTAAAGTTGAAATAAAACTAACTAAGTGGATTTTGTTTTTATTTTTATTTCATAGCATGCATTAAAGGGTTACACATACTTTTAGACTGTATTATATAATTTGGTTATACACTAGAGTCCAGTTTCTAATTGTTCTCCAAATAAGAAGCTGTTAAAGGCCATACATCTTTTGCCTGCTTGGAGTAATTACTCAGAATCAAAGTCTAAGTGGAGTATGATCAAAGCGAGGCATTCTCCCATAATCCTGTGGTGTTGCAAATCTTTTGTAATCTGCTTGCTCTGCTCTACCACTGTTTGACATGTATTTACTGTATAAAAGAGAGCGGTGCCATCAATTACCGCGGCGCTAGTGCTATTGTTTACTTTTGCCAAGCCCTGAGTGCGGGGTCTGCTTTGTGAGGTATAGAGCTCCCTTGGGCGGTGTTTGCTCTGCAGAGGAAGGTGTGCTCTCTGACTTGCCCTTGGCTTTGGTCGGGGGGGACGTCTGGCTGTTTCCTGCTCTGTGATGTAGGCTCAGAGATTAAGCAGGATAGACTTTAAGGTTTTGAGTGTTTGCTCTATGGTGAGATGTGGAAAGTGTCCGTGTCTATCAAGCAACATTTGTTCCTGGATGATCTTTAAAAAGGATCAATTGCACAATATGCAAGTGTTGAGCCAGCCAACCAGCTAACTATTTTAAATGACTGGTCTTCAGCTGTGGTTTGAACTTATGTATACCATTTGATGACTCTAAAATCTTTACACAGAAACTTAGAAACAACTTCAACAAAACAGCTGTCAATGAACTGAATTCTTACATGAACAGATGGGAACTGTTGAAGTTAAAGAAATACTTGTGTTTTTTTCAGTACAAACTTAGATAGAGGGGGTTCTAAATGGAAAGACAGACTTGAGTGACATCTTAACTCTCATCGCAGGGCTCACTCGAAGTGGGGTAAACTGTCACACCAGACTTTTCAAAGAAAATCACACAAGTAATTAACTACTGTAACAGTTTCTGACTAAACGTGTTACATTAAATTGATTGATTGAAAGATTAAGATGGAGTCAATTTTTTTTCAGAGATCGCATTCATGTGAAACCCTGTCCAGTGTTAGCTACACTGTAAATTTGTAATAAGTAATATGTTTGTGGGTAGGATGGATTGCATTGCTGAAGTGCACAGCTGGCAGGCCTTTAGCACAAATTATGTTCATTATTTCTATGGACACAGTTTCTTGTCACAGCCCAGAGCTCGAGGGAAGCTCTGGGCTCTTTGGCCACAATATTGTCCTGGTGCCATTTTGGAACGTAAGTTTGCATTGGTCTGCAGCTGAGGCTGATTCGGCTGCAATCAGAATCACTTCTTGTGTCTAAAGTTGTGCTTCTTCGTCTTCCTCCTGGTTTTGTCATGTTTGACAATCACACGGTCTTGTTCAAGATTGAGTGAAGGATGCAATGGTAGACTGACAGGTGGATTGGTGCAGTATGTCATATTTGTGGCAAAAAGGGAGCTAAACTGTAAGGTGAAGTTCTCGATTTACAGGCTGATCTACATTCTTACTTTTAGCTCTGCTCATGAGCTGTGGGTCATGGCTGGAAGGAATTGCAAGGTTAGAAGGAGACTGTAGAGAAATGAGCATGATGTCTGAGACAACATACTGTGTTTGATTATCTAATCACCGACCAGGTATTCATAGTACCTGCCCTTTTGCAACCGCTTTCAATGAGAGGCCTCCCTGATGGTACTGTGGAACAGACTATGTTGTGTGGGGCAGTTCTATCTGGAGTTAGGTAAACTGAGGGGAACACCAAAAATGCAGTGCTGTCTGCAAAAGTGCAGACAGAAAAATACATGAAATTTAGACAGAAGTCCTATATTATCCATGTTGTTCATGTAAACCATGGATTAAAAATAATTTTTAAGATACATTTTTATTTTGAAAATCTCTCTTAAATATTGGTATGTGTAATATGCCAAAGTCAAACAGCTTTGAGGCTGTCACAATATTTGAATCTCTTATCTGTCTTTACAAAATTCAATAATGCTCTTCAAAGGAGATGTTTGTCACTGTTGGCTTAACTGCAGCAGTATAATGACAACATCCTGGGTTCAGATGTGGCCTTTGATCATTCTATCATGTCATCTGTGTCTCCTTTAACTTTTTTATTTGATATTAAAGTGTGTTTGTCACAGTTACATAGCACGATCAAAAGATGGCAGAGCTGATCTTGGTCAAACCTGGAGACAGACTGGGCGTACTTAATGTCTGCTCATGTCCTTCTTATCTCCAATAGCTATGCTGATGGTTAAGCAAAGAAAATGCACAGCACATTTCTACTAATGGAGAATTTGTGAGTGAGTACCCAGTGAGAGAAAGGTGAACAAAACGTTCTCACACTGTTCAACATTTCTCTGTCGCCACCATTCAACTTGTGGTTAAATCAGGGCAAATCTCTTTCCAACTGTTGTTTGTCTCTGTGTCCGAGGGACGGCTCGTTGTAAAGATGTCTAAAGATGTCCTCAAAAAGCGCAGCCATTGTCTATAGCTTCAACTTTAGTACAGCGCTCACCGCTGCCCCCTTTGGCCAATATATGTACTGCGCCATTGGTCTGGAGACGCAGAGGATGGACAGAACCCTCTGTCCATATCTAAATGCATTTCTAACATAGAGCTAAAATGAGCAGGAGTGGGTGACATTTATATTGAAGTGTGGAAGCCTCAAGCTCTCTGAAGCTTCTGTTTATATTACTTTGCACTTTTTTGTACATGTTTGAAAACGAATAGTATCTGATGGATCCCTGAGAAATGTGTTGCATTCATTCATTAAATTAGAACATTCAAACTCATCAAAACAAGGAAGGGGGACGCTAGGACAAAAGTATCCTAATTTTTATTTTTAAAGGAGTTAATACAGTCAAAGTAGCTAGCAATTATAAGCCTATAAGGACAAAAAAGTAGTTTGCTATTATTATTATTATTATTATTATTATTATTATTATTATTATTATTATTATTATTATTATTATTATTATAAAAGTTTGCTGAGTTCCCAAGGACCACATGAATGCACTAGTGGAGCGCAAATACATGAATGCTATTTAAATAAGCTCCAAAATTTTACTTTAATGATGCTGTCTGAAGATAACATTCAAAGATGTCCAAACATAGATGATTTGGTGAATTAAAATTATTGGTTGTGAGTTCTCCAAATTTGATTAACTGGCCTACGCCCTGGACAATGGAAAACACAACCTGTGACAAGAAAAAAAATGTATTTAATTGCAGAATTTTATCACTGTGCTTTGATTCATTCACTTAAACATGAGACGGAAGACACTCTGGACAAGGCTAACAGTTACAGTTATTTATTTTTTTTATTCAATTTTTTTGCCAGTATAAAACAAGAGCAAAGAGTGCATTAACCTCAAAATGAAAATAAAACAGTTTAGGTTGTCTCCACGATATCATTCCACTGAACACAAAGCCTTGTTAAAAGACGTTAAAAGTGTGCCGACCTTGTGGCTAATCAAGATAAAGTGTCACTACACTCTTCCTGTTGATCATTTTCCTGCCACTTCACTGAACCAATGCATTTCAGCGATAATATGACTGCTTTCTCTGGAGATGTTTCTTTAAGCGTCTACAGCGTCACTTAGACTTTATGTGAGCTGCTGTGGTGCTAAGAAATTTTTTGTTTTCCTTTTCAGTTGGCTACTTTTGACATTGTCCAATGTTAGAAACTCAAATTAATCAATTTGATGTAACCCCTAGCCCTACTTCAAATTGTTTGGGTTTTGTCCCATTAGACAATTAAACCGTCTATCCAGGTCCAGCAGACATTGCTTTTAATGTTTATTAATGAATTCTGCCTTGCGTATGATAAGATTATTTATTTTACTATCAAAATAATATTTAAACTTATAATCATAGGCTTGGGGTGACACTACTGGGACACAGACAGAGATGGAGAGATTACTCTTACTGTAAGTTAATCTGGCAGTGTTGTAACTAAAGAAGAGGTTTTGTCATTTACCTTTTAATTGTATTAAAGGTTTAAGTCCTACTTCTTAAAAACGTCTGGTTACTTTCTGAGATGAAGACTCTCAGATTACTAGCTTCAGGTGAGTCTTTTCCTAAATTGGAGATCTTTACAAACAGTGTATGCTCATGGTTAATTATCCTAACTGAAATCATGCTACATTCCTGGTTAATTCAAAGGTCTCTAATCAACTCGGCCGTTAGGACTTTGATAAAATAGACGATGCAGTCTGCTGAAAAGTGAATCTCATCAAGAGAGCACTGAATCATTTGTAGGTGGTCTAATCATCTCAGTTCCTCACCCAGACTCATCCTCACTAGTGTTTTTTCCCCATGGTGACCTCTTTAGACACACAAACATACATATCCCACAAATGTGGTGCTGCTGACCCAGGAAGACAAATCAGAAAAGCCCTGGGGCTTGGCCTGTCCAAGCAAAGGGATGAGGTCATTCGACAGAACCTCATTTTCCTTCAAATTGCACCTCTGATCAGCACTGTGTTTCCTGCAACAATTACACTGACCCTTATTAGCAAATACTGAGAAGACAAAAAGACTAAGACCACTTGGTTTGTGTAAAGGAAGATCATTTACTCAAGAATGCAGCATTTCTATTTCTCCTTTATCTCCCGTTGTGACTGAAGGCTTCTTCCAAACATCACCTTTTGATTAGCAAGTCTTAGGTTGTGTATAATGTGCTGGAAGATGAGAGGGGCTACAGGAATGTGGGGTCATCAGGCAACATCCCTCACTGAAAGCAGAGCGTAGTTTGGGATAAATGGAAAAGCTGATTAATAGAAAGACTAGTCTTAGAAAGGACCACCACTGGACTCTCTGAAGGCTGCTGTTAAGATGGCCCTTCAGGTTTAAAGGCCTTGGTAAATACTGATACAATTGGATCATCTCTTTTTCCACATCTTTCCACAAACTGATGAAGTTTTTAGTCTAGAACGTCTAATCAAAAAGTTACTACCATTTACATTTATAAATTCAAATACTTACTTATCCTACTTCTTAATTTCTTCTCCCACGGCTCCTTAGAAAACCTGAACTATCCTGGTACGCTGTGGATAAAAACATAAGCCACACACATTTACATTAGCATGAGGCCCCAAATCGGGTCGCAATGAAAAAAAAACACATTTATCACTATTTTATTTTCATTTTATAGACAATGATTTATTTTGAAAACTTCTGCTGGAGCCTTTTTCCTACACATGACTCCACTTGACTCACTCACTGAACCAAGCAAAATGAGGAAAAAAAACAAAAAACAAATTACGATTATTGCTGGAGAACTTCTCTGATAAGAGGGAGAAGCCCTTTGATGAGACAGCAGAATGAAAAGAAAGCTGCATTTAAAAGAAAATACCACAAAGTCCCACTTAAATTACAGATTTGTTGTAAAAAGTGATACACAAGCCCCAAGCCCACATGTATGTATATCTGTGTCCTGTCCAACGAGGCTATGAAGCCGTCAAAACTGCTTTGCCACATAGAAACCAAGTACCCTACATTAGAAGATAAGCCTTTGGAATGTTTTATTCTTTATTTTTTATTTTTAAAGAAAACAACACAATTATGAAGGACAGATGCAGTTAACAACATTAAATCTCACAACATTCTGGATTAAAGTCCAAAATCCTGCTTCATTTTCCAAACTCTTATCTAGCAGGGTTTTCTAACTGATTATAATGAGTTGTGTTACAGCTACATTCTAAGTGTATGTTAAAACTGTTGTCTATAATTTTCATGTTTTGTGCATGTGAACTACCTAATGTGAATACCCTCCACCCCCAGTCCACAAATAAAATGATATGCATGTAATTGGTCCGTGATGAAAAAAAAGGTTAGGAACCCCTGTTCTGGAAGATGTCTGCAGAATTGCCTCCAGACTTTCTTCTTCTTCTACAGTTAAAGGACTATTCAATGATACATACCAAGAGATTGTTCGGGTTGTTTTACCTGGATTATCGGCAGGGTGGATTAAATGAGTGGAAGTGGAGAATAACAGGCATCTTTTATTTTACAAAATAAAAAGGTGATAAATGAAAAGTTTACAAACAAACCAGGGTAGTTCATTTGTAAAAAGGGGCTATACAGTTCAGAAGAAAACCTAGTTGTCATTCTCCTAATACCCACTGGAGGACATGTATGAACAAGGCTTAGTGGGTCTTTTCTCTTCAATGGCTCAAACAAAAGCTAACATTATGGGACTCCCGAGAATAGTGGCCCTAAGACAGCGAGGCAATTTCTCCTTTTGGAAAACATGCCTGAGAATTTTACTTCCAATTACGTGATGTCTATTACACACAAACTTTGAGGGAAACTCACAAAAGAATGACAGAATGCACCTGGCGTCTTGGAGGTCAAGCACTGCACAATTATGGTATATGTTTATTGATATCCACCTGTGAATGTCTGTGCTGATTGAGATTACACTCTCATGTAAATTATTGTTTCATCAGTTCATTTCTTTAGAGTTTATTGTTCCACTCACTGAAAAAACTCTTAATATTACCTTTCAAGAATTTTAGGAGAAACTGTGGATTGAGGCAAACCCTCCTTCAGGAGAATCATTTTAATGCTGGACAGTTTGGCTGTGTGACAGCTTGATTCTTCCCCAAAACATGAGGCCTTCCTAAGAGCTGAAAACGGTTGTAACTCATTCAGACCGCTCCGGGCCAAACAGCTCCCACTCCAGTCATTTTGATCTACGATTGTCTATGAGCCCAAGACACATGTAAATGTACACCAAACTAATTGGTTAGACAAGGAGCCATAAAATCAGCCATTATATCACCTGATGGGGTGAAAGAAGAGAAACATCTACTGAGATTATGTGGTGATTTATTTCAGTTTTACGGTTTTGGATCTGCTTGTTCACTTGTGCAGCAAACAGTTTTTGCTCCTGGCAGCTACAGGAAAATTGAACATGACGTAGACCAGATATTACAACCCACTATTTAGTGCTGGTAGTATGTAGCGTGGCATTGATAGTATCTGTAAATGCCACAGTGCAATTTAAACATATCTGGACCTGATCTACCAAGTGTGGTTTGAATGTACTTGAACTGAACGGATCAAACTGATTTACTAATCATGAGCACCAAGGTTTGCATCTGCTTTGTGTTTGCAGCTTTCCTGTAACTCATTCTTTATTGGGGTATTTTCAGTATGCAATAATACAGAGCAGAAAAAAATTTAAATTAATTACTTTAGTGCCCAGATCTGATTTATCAAGACTAAGGCGGCATAGAAAGTATAAAATAATACTGCATTTACAGTTGTGCTCAAACGTTTACAGACAGGCAGAATTTGTGATATATATACTTTTGTGACATTTTTCAGACAATATGAATGATAACACAAAAAAAAAAAAATTCACTCATAGTTTGTGGTTGGGTGTCATTGTTTTTATTCTTTAAAAAATGGCCAAACAATCACAAAATCAGCCAAATTCTGTAAATTGAGAGATTAGGCGGAGACAACATCAGTGTGTTTAAAAATGTGTTGGGGAAAAACATGTTTTAATGTGAAAATGTTCTGTTTTGTATTGTTTTGCACATTTGTACAATAACTTACATTTACATTTACATTTATTCATTTAGCAGACGCTTTTATCCAAAGTGACTTACATTGTTCTACAGTAATTACCAGTAGCTCAGTGGGTAGAGCAGTAGTCTCTCAACTGGAAGGTGGGTGGTTCGATTCCTGCTCTCCCCACTGTCGTTGTGTCCTTGGGCAAGACACTTAACCCACCTTGCCTCCAGTGGCTGTAACACTGGTAATTACTGTAGAACAATGTAAGTCGCTTTGGATAAAAACGTCTGCTAAATGAATAAATGTAAATGTAAGTGTCTTGCCCAAGGACACAACGACAGTATGAACTGTGGGGAGAGCAGGAATCGAACCAACTACCTTTGTGTTGAAAGACGCCTGCTCTACCCACTGAGCTACTACTTATGAGCACTGTACATTGGTCACAATATTGAGCCATACCTTACCTGCCAAAACCTTTTCTTTAAATTCAGTAAACTGTAATATTTGCTGCAAGTAGCTCTGTTGGTCTTTTACACATACAGTATCTCCGATGTAGGCTACTTGCTTCTATACAAGTCTCTCAAGAGTTAAGTCCGGTCATCACGTTACCATTCAAAAGCCCAATGAGCACTGACACAGCACACTCTGCCAGTAATCAGTTTTAAATATGTCCTGTTCTGTTGCAGTAGAGTACAGGTTACTGTTAGACTGATCAGACCCTTTGATGCTGCTCCCTGTCAAAAGACGCACCGGGTCTTGGGTTTAAAATGTACAGTATGTTTGTCATGTTATTATTAGTGTCTCAGTGGTAGAGGGGTCGTCCTTTAACTGGAAGGTTTAATTTCCTGCTCTCCTGGTTCATACTGTCGTTGTGTCCTTAGGCAAGACACTTAACGCACCTTGCATTGTCTGTGGCACTGGTGTATGACTGTGCGTGAATGGGGGAATGGACGCTTGATGTGCTGTATTAAATCCATACCATTTATCATTACCAGACAACATGCGTCAAACACAAGACAAGTACTGTTTTATGTAAGACTGTGTACAAGTTATTGCCCAACCCTAGAACATAGAAATGGGACTGTGTTAATAATTTTTGAATGTCCTGAGTCTAATTTATGTATTGCAGAAACTTTAGATTCAGCTGTATTTTTAGGTGTCCTCTAACAGAAGATGATCCTACATCTGTCAAACACTGCAACTTTTCATTTTTTTAAACTGTGTAAACCCGACACACACCTCAACTGTGTGGGTGGTTTTTTTTTGTGAATTTCATAGTTGACCCATGCAAAAGCAAATATTAACATATTTCTGTGATGATCATGTGCCGGTGGCCACAGTCATCAAAGAAAGCCAGAAACCTTCCACATTTGTTTAGATTAAATGTCCTCACATGCCTCTTTGATGTCCAGAGTGGGTGTTATAGAAACAGATAATAAAGTCCATATTTAGGCTGCCCCAACAGAACAAAAAGGAAGAAGACTCATGTTCACTTTGATTCAGCCATATGACCTGTTGTATCATGTGCTGACTTTTATTGAAAGGACTTCTCCACAGTGAAACATACCTGGCTTGAATTAACCGTAGTCTGGCAGATGTTTGACAAGTCTGTCTCTTCTAGTCGTCAAGTTGAACAATACAAATGTCCAAATGAGTTATCACAATCCAGTGCATGTTCAGTCAGTTATGTTGTCAGAGTAGACGCGGAGTAGTAACTTCATCCTATGAGGCAAAATGACACCGCATTCAAAAAGCCATCATCCCTCACACCCGGCAAATGGGTCGGCTGGTGTGTTGATGAGGTGCCCTGCACAAGCTGGGGCATGCTCCCGGACACACATTCAAGTCATACTGCCAGAAAAGAGAGTGGTGCTGTCACCACAGACACCTGAATAAAAAATGGTGCGAATACTTTGTGAGCAGATACGTGCAGGCTCGTTTGCAGAGTGGCATGGTCTTCGTGGTTCAACTGTCGAGTCAGAGCAGTCAGAGTAGAGAGATTAAAATGCTCTCAGGCCGAGTCAGGACAAAGTTATAGCAAAGGATTGAATGGATTATAATGCACAAGGAAAAACTCTATATTTAAGAAACAAGTCCCTGAGAAATGTAGTTAGTGAGTGATGTTTTGAATATATTCTTGGCACCTAAAATATTTTTGTTCTTTGAAAAGTGATGTTTGTGAGTCTTGTCATTGTGTTTTTTTATTAAGTCGCGGGGCCTGATTTCAGTTCAGATTTCATGATTCTTCAGCTGATGAAAGTTAAGTATTAAGAAGGGCTGCAAAAAAATGATTGTATATAATATATAGCAATATTATCAATCTCAATATCCGTATTTCAAATTTTTTGCCTCAAAATCATTGTCCACACAGAAACTTAAATCAAACCGTGGTGCATCTAAATAAAACAGTCCGGTTTAGTCCTGGTTTAGTCTATAAAAATAATTTAGCTTCTGCTTTGCCAAATAAAAGTTAGTCTAGAATTCTATTTCTATTTTCTAAATTAAGTGTAATCAAAGCAGTTTTACCCTGTTAAAGAGCATTCAGTATTGCAGCTGATATCATTATCACAATATTTAATTCAATTGTTATTGCATTTCACATTTTTCTAATATCATGCAGCGCTAATATTAAGTTAAGAGTTCTTTTCTAAAAACATTACTGTACATTGATGTATGATGTGCATTTATGATGTAAGATGAATAATGTGTGAGAAGTCCTTCGGACAAGGGGAAAAACATTTTCTACTTCTTCCAGATGCCTCCTTTGAAACCTTTTAATGGTTCATGATGTGGCTATTTATACAAAGAAGTACAATTTAAGGTATTATGGTGTTATACTGTACATTGTACAATATTAAATAATTTTAAATATATTACACTTGTGCTTTCAAAGAAATACTTTTATGTATTAGCAAAGAATGTCAGCCATGTCCTTAAGTTTGAACAAAATCATTTGTAATTACTACTACTTTCCTCAAACCTGACAAATGCAAATCAAGTGTAACCCTGCAAGTTCCAGAGAACCTTAGACGACCATCTCTGATGACACCCAATGTTTATAACAAACGAGCGGTTATTTTGAACATCAAAGACTTCAGGAGTGTAATGTGGCGTCTGACCTGCGAGGTCGCTGTGCTCCATGACATCAGAAAAAGTATCACGTCATGGTCAACCTTGGCCCCATGAGTGCTAATTAACACCAGACAGAGGGATCAGGGACAAAGCCCAGGGCATTACCATTCATCACTGAGAGGCTTAGTTTGTTTATTTGCAGATGTAGAAAGAGAATAATAACGGTGCGCGGACATTAGAGGAAAGAAACCCATGGGAGATCTTATGACCCAGGTAGCAATACATGAGGTCTGCTTACTGTGGAAGATTGCACGTCACTTTGAAATGAACTCCCAACACAGTGACCAAGGTTATGTTGTGTGCTCATTGTGCTCAACATTGTGGGCACTTTTCAAAGTAAAGGAAATTAAACCTTCACGCTAACACATTATAACTCCAAATTTTTTTTTTCTATAGCTGTCATTTCTGAGTGGTTCTCAAAAGGAGCCGGCCCAGCAAAAATGAATTCTACTATTACTTTTTGTACTACTCTGTTATTATAAACAAGAGAAGGTACATATATACAAATTGTGTTTATCAGATTTACAATGTACAGGTGAAAAAAAGTATCCTAAAAGAGTTTAATAGAATTAAATCCTGTAAATATAAGATGATGCTGGTAAAACTCCTGGGGGATATTTTCTCCAAACATTAAGACACTGGTCCTCCCTGTGCTTTTAAACATGAATTAATGCAAATTCCAGGAGCATTTTAAGTTTGTCCGGAAAGCCTTCAGCTTTACCAGCGCAGTGGAATTTGGTAGGGGTGTGAAAATCTCGCTGTAATGGGCATTCCACTGCAACCAGATTACTGCTATTTCCCAGCAATAAATCATGAAGATAGTGAAGAGACTCTGCCAAACTGTCTGTATCTGTAGATGGACTCAGGTGGATTTTTATAAGAGTTTATCTAGTGGCAGGTATGATATCGAGGAGCAAAATTCAATTAAATATTAGTGCTCAACATATCTTAATGTGAATGCTCACTGGGGCAGAGTTGTAGCCTTGAGGTCTAAACATATTTTTACACCAGATAAGCGGTTTTATTGGACAAGCAGTAGATCAACCACATTCTGGGGAAGATAAGTAAAATGATGTGTATGACTCAATAAGAAGGAGACACAGGAGAAACTAAATGTTAACTCCTTTTAGAGCTACTTAGTTGAAAGTGCATGTGATAATCAGAGGCGGTGCAATAGGGTGGGCTAACTGGGCATTTGCAAGGGGGGCCAACCAAAAGGTGGCTCCCAAGGAAGGCTTTTTGCATACAGAATTAGACAGCTGCAGTTTTTCAATGTTTTACTGTATATTAGTAAGATGAAAAGAATAAAAAGGTAACTTTTAAATGTTTACATGAATGAACTATTAATAATGCTTTATAAGAATTTATAAATAGTGGTTTTGGTACAGTAAGGAAATTAGAAAATATGATGTGTATGTTTTCTTCAGTGGGTCAAGCACAACTCCAAATCATAAACATCCTCCGTGAACCAGCCACAATGTGAGGGAGAGATGCACAGTGGGACCATCACATGCTTACAGTAAAATATAGGCTAATCAGTCACGATGCATATTATGTCATTGACAAACCTGGACAGGAAGAAACAAAGTCTTACAGTTGTAGTGTTAAAAATAGATTTTTTACGAGTTCAGGTGGACTTTGTGCAACATTAAATGTAGAAGTTTATTGTGCAGTGGTTGTTAAGTAGCAAATTACACTCTGTAGTGGTAAATATGTGAACAATAACACACTTTAATCTGCAGTGATGTTGCTTTTTTATTTTCATTTATTTGTTTATATGGTGAGGACAGTGCACATTAAGTGTAAATATGCCTAATTTAGCTAGAAGCTAATTTCCATCCATAATGGTTCAGTGCACAGTGCTGTTTTCTCCTCAACCTGGCTTTGTTGAAGCCAGATGCAAACAGTTTGGGCATGCTTTCTTTCCACGTAAAACTTATTTTAATTGAAGGTTGCTTATTGGCACATACAACAAAAATGTTTTGGGATTTTTTTTTGCCGACTCTCACTTTCCAAGTGATCTGTGGTTACCAATAGGCTTAAAGGGGTGATGTCATAAAGATTACACTTAAAGTAAACAGTACAAAATGCCACTATTTTGAATGGTCTTAAAGCTCTTTCAGCCAAATACCAGGTTCATTCATTTTCTTCCGCTTATTCACATTAGCAGCCTATTCTAGCAACTTTTGGCCTGAGGTAGTACACCCTGGACATTGGCCAGCTAGTCACAGGACTGATACTTAGAGACAGACAACCATTCACTTTCACATTTATTCACTAAGGACACTTTAGAATTTCCAATTGACCTATACATGCAATTTCTTTGGATGTTGGGAGGAAGTCAGAGTGCCTGGAGAGAACCCACAGTAACACAGGGAGGACATGCTCCTCACAGAAAGGTCGGAGTTAACCATAGTATGTTTTCACTGCAATAGCATGAGTGTCCACTGGTGGATTTGGTGACAAGGCAGAGGGGACGGTGCATAATGCAAATATTGTATACTGTATATATAGCACATATACTGTATAATGCACACATATAGTAAAATAGCAATATCCTTATTGAGCAAACATAAAAATAAAAATAAAAAAGGCAATACACATGCGGTTATTTCTTTGCAAACACTAACCTAGTTTTCAAATAAAAATATCAAATGTAAAATTCACCTCAGTTTAAAGACATGCATGTATGGGAGTATTGATGAATCTAAATTGCCCTTAATGAATGAGAGTAAATTGGTGGGTGTTAGTGTGTAGGTCTTGAAGTGTTAGCCCTGTGATTTACTGGCGTTTGTCAAAGGGGTACCCCACATGACACCAAAATCAGCTGGAATAGGCTCTTGCCTGCCTCAACTGTTTAAAGCAGTCATTTGGTTGCACAGAAATCCTGGTCCCATGAATACAAGCCCCAAACCAGTTTTTCTTGTAGCCTACTGTATATGTATGGGAATTAAGCTATAACATTGTAGAATATAACTATATATCTTCACCTCTTACATTGAGTGGCTGCTCAGAGGGTTACATTTGATCTGATCTGAGCCGTCTCTGCTTGCTGTGTCCTGAGAATATGATCTCACTCTACAAGAGACAAACTCTCTGGCAGGCTTTTGAAAACAGACAAAGGACACAACAAACTCTTTCACACACGTTTTGATCTTGTGCTTTTGTAACAAGTGTGTTGCGTACACTGACATGATGCTAAGTGCTGAGGTTTTGACAGTGACACTGCACACAGACACCTGTTGACATCACTGACGATGGACACATGCTCCACTCACCACAGATCAAACCGGAGATGTGTGATGTTGTGAAGTAAGACTAGGGCGTTCACCGACGGGTCCCACACATTCTGCATTAATCACAAGCTGCCCTGCCTGGAGACGCAGGCTCCAGTGAAAACAGAGTGCTGTGATAAGGTCACTCAATGAACTAAAGCTGGAATCATGAAACCCAAGCCTTTTCTAATCCATGACCAACAAGATTAAAGGGTTTTGGAACATATGGGTTGCTGAAGGAAACATTTACTGATCTGAAGGACATAAAGAGAATCCCAGAAATTTGCTCTTGACTCAAGATAAGACATTCTGTATTTATCCCACTGCTGGAAGATTGAGAGATTACTACAAGGGCTATCATTTAAAAAGTAGTGATCAAACACTGCAGATATAATACTTTAAAATACAAACAAGATTAATCATGGCATATAGCTCCAATGCATTCTGGGGCAATGAAGATGCAAACAAATTAGACACAAGATCTGACGAACTAACAACTGAAATTTCTATGAATAGGCCAATCAGCCTAATAACATTAGCATCTGATAAAAGTGGACTAAGGCCGGAGATTTGTGCTTGTGCATGTACAAACAATATCACTTTTCATATTTATACGTTTACGGTGAAAATGAGAAGGAATAAAACTGACACGTGCAAGACATACAATATCATAGACAGAAGTGAATGTGTTTTTTGTTAAATACCTGATAGTTTAATGCTATCTACTGAGCTTTGTGTCCAAAACACCATTCTATCAACAACATGCATAGGTTTTCTGTTTCAGACTGAGGATGAAACATGAGTCGCTGATGTAAACTTCTCTGTGTTGCACAGTGTGTCATGCTGCACTGCACATTTGCCGAGTAAGGAATGTGTTTTCGCAACTTTGTAGTGTTCATGTGCTATGATCTTGGAAAGTCAACGTGTTAATGGTTGCTTTCCTTTTATAAAAGGATGATTTCGTGGTAGTTTGTAATATAGGATAATATCAGTATCTGTTTTAATCACCATTTTGTAACAAAGCCATGGGAACTCAGTATGCTGTCGACAGAGACTTGATGGATATTAAGAAGTCATATAATCCCATTTTTAATGTCATAATGTCACACTGACACTGTGAAATTCATCAAATCTTTTCCGAAACCCTGGCTGCCATGTGGCTGAAAAGCCTCCATACATGAGGAAGTGAGGAGAATGTCACAGAGGGTAAAAAGACAAACCGGGGAGAGAATAGATTTTCTCACTCCTGCTCAGTGATCCAGCACAGTGAACACAAAAGCCACTGTTTGCCACTTTGCAGAGGAATCCAACCAGTTGCCTCAATGAGAGAAAATCCTGGAAAGTGCTTCTCAGAGTAAACATTCACCTCGGCGTCACAAACAGTAAGACTTTATTGGATAAAACTATGTGGATGAAACTCTACTGACTGTGCATTTTCTGACTCCTTAAATGGAACCTCAGTCAGTGCAGCCCAGATTTATTTCCAGATTGTTGACATTTACACACATTGCATGACAAATGTACAATGCTGCTGTTAAAACAGATTTTATTAATGCTGTTTATTCCAGGAACACATTCTCACTGGACCAATTTCACGAGACTGGAAGATGACATTTGTGTTTATTATGAAACCAGTCTAAAAAAAAAAAAACTAAAGATGAAAAGGAAAAGAATTACAAAACGTTCCTTCACTGAGACATATTTGTAACTGCATCAATTGGAACTGTAACTATATAAACAAACGTGAATTATTTTCACCAATAACTAGTTTTGTAGATTAACTGAGAATAGAAATAGCATTAAATCCATACAAGAAATATTAGAGCTTGAGTTTACATTACTTGTCACAGTACTAACATCTCCTTTCTGGGACACGTTTAAAGAAAAGCTTAACATACCTGCCATACTTTGCGAGCTACTTCCACTCTGAGGATGAGACAGCACAGTTCATCGACACTTGTAGCCAAGTCATCAGTGTTCCAGGTCATGACGGTAATTTCCATTAAGCACTGAGAACATGATGGGAAAAGCAAATAGTTTTGATAAAATCAATGTAGTAGCTCTATGCTTGCTTTTCCACTAATAACTCAGGAAGCCTCTTACCCTCCACAGCTTCTATGTACTTCACAAGATAGTGTTTCTTTAATGGCTCTTTATGTTTCTTATCAACTGGGAATTATTAAGCAATGGACTTGTCAATGTAGGATTGGTTAAAGCAGCACATTGGTCTGAGTTCTTGTCCTGATGTGATGAAGCATTCACTGGTGCCATCAAGTGTCAACACATATAAACAATCAGAACTAAGACAGTTATTTTAGTGCAGTTGGATTATATCACACTATGTCAATGATAATAAATCAGCGAGAAGGCAGTAAACTAGATACTGTGCCACAAAGATTAACTGCAAATACTATACATACCAATCTAGCAACAGACTACCAAAGACCAGCTCTACAATGTACTATTAAATCTGGATCAGAGCATTCAACTTATCAAAATATGTTTGCTCAAACTTTCATCAGAATACTGGAGTCACCTCGATATCTGTCAAAACATTTTTTGCCAGTGTTCTTAGAGTCCGCTTCTATCTGATGGAGTTCCAAAATTACAGATTTATTGGGTGCATGAAAGTGGGTGGGATTCTTGTGTAAGACTGGAACATTCAGTGTATCTCACTGAGAACATGACTTTTTGTTAAACCACTGAAAAAGTGTATAAACTAACTAAATTCCCCACTTTTCTTTTCTGTCTGTTTCTTTTATGTGCCCTATCACAGTAAACCTAATCATTTCCTGAGTTAGAGAAAGTCAGTAAGAACCGTAAATGCCAAAAGGTGGTTTTGGAGAAAAAGTCATTGGAGGTATATCAGGCTTGTTTATAACTTCTGATCTAATATTTTTCTGTTTAAGGTTGAGCAAATCTTTTTTTTTTTTGCCCAGCCATACCCATTAACCTTCTCAGTGAAGTTAAGTGGGTAACCCCTCCCATTAAAACTGTTGTAATAATCATAACCATTTGTAAAATTGGTTAGGTATGTTTTGTTTTTGTTTTGTCCAGAGGCAGTTTATTCTGTTAATGTTGGTACTGCCCCTTGAATTGCTGATGTTCTCTACCCAGTCAGCTCACACATACAGTTTTGTATTATTATGTCCTGGATGACTGAGAACCTCCACAAACTTTAGGCAGAATATGCAATTTTTTTTAACTAGTGGTCTGCTTACCTTCTGTTGCTAAACTACATGCATAACCCGTGTTGTGCACAGTCAGAGAGTCTGTTCGATCCCCAGGTCAATGCTCATTATGATTTGATCCATTAGTCTAAGAATAGCAAAGTAGATAAAAACAAAATAAATCAATATTGTGCAAGACATAAGGACCAGGATAAAGCTTGCACGCCACTGCTGTAAAATCTTGGTAATCTTGGTTCTGGTTGTTATTACCCTCTATTACCTCCACCACCATTAATGAATGGTACAAAAGTGTCCTCAAACGCTCAGTGACAGACCGATCACTGCCTCTCTTGTGTGCAGCAGCCGGGATTCTTTGGGGATTGGATAAACGCAGGTGAGTTGCTGCTTTGACAGAGACATGAAGTATCCCTATATTGTATAAACATTACATCATCTTCCTATAAGCCCTCACTGGAAATAGTCTACAGGTTATTACTGCTTTGTAAAGTCTGTCTGTGTTTTTAACTTGTTTATCATCCTCGCTGCCCCCCTTCCTTAGACAATAAACTGGATGAAGCACCACTGCCAAAAGTCAAGTATCTTACATCGGAAAAGCTCTGTTTATGACTAAGATAGTTATTCTTGGCACATGGACATCCCCTTTTGACATATACATAAAATCTGATAAAATAACCAGACTTTATTACTTAAAACTGTCAGAATATAGTTCTGCTTTTGGTGAAGGTCATGTCTATTCTTTACATAAAACACAAACACATTTGCGATCTGTGGGAAGAGTGAAGGCACAAATAACCACATTTAAAACAAACGGTCAGAAAGCTCTGGGATATTTATATATTACCTCTTTAGATGTCACAGGGACACATTTGAAAGACTTTAGTGACACATTTAAGCAATAATTTTAAGACACTGTTATGATTAGGTGTATATCTCTGCAAAAAAATCTGTGAGAAAGTATTTGAACATGCAATCTTAGAGCTTTAAGAGATATGATGATGCAATTCTTAAAGAATCTTGACAGAGAAATTGTATATGGTGCAAGTTATGTGTTTATTGTTTAATCTATGCTAGTACTAGCTTGTTTTGCACAGCAGTGGTGCTGCACACAGGGCAAAGACATGCGTAAATGAAAGCCTGGACAGCCAGGCCCATTCTTTTTCTAGATTCTATATTTCCAAAAGGCAGAACAAATGGACACAAAATAAACTGCTGTTAAAAGAAAGTGGATTGACATATAACAAATCAGTCATTGTATAAAGCCCGCCCCATTTTAGAAAAACTTTTATGATTGGTCTGTCATGAATTATAGCAAGTAGAACTGGATGTGTAGAGAACTGATTCCAGACCCAACTTACAGGTCACTTACTCCCCTGAATAGCACTGTGTATCCAAAGTTCTAATACAAGAAAAAAAAAAATCTCACACACCAAATAGTGCTGTATATAAAAAAATAAATCATATTTCATTACCACAAATTCCCCAATACAAGACATTTATTTTTGTAAAGCCCAATATCACAACAACATCCGCTGTCCTTAGAGCCTCCATCAGGTTAAGAAAAATAAAACAACAGAAGGAGGGATCCACTTCCAGGACAGACAGGCCGTACAATAGATGTGTCAAAGACATTTGTAAGTGCCCCTTTCTAAATTTCAGTTATGTTTATTTGGCAACTGTTCACAACCAAAAATCATCTCAATGGACTAAACAAGAAAACTTGGTAGCTCCTCCTTGAGCAAGCACTCAAACTGTATTCTTTACAACCTGAAGAGATCACTATATGTAGTTAAAGGTAAGGGGTCCAGAATAGCCATTGTTGATTTTGTTTTTCCGTTAAAACTGCCCAAGGACATGATGATGTTATGGCTTCTATTTCAAAATGAATATTGGTGCCGTAGTGGTTTAAACAGTATAACTTGATTATTACCTTCACATTATTGTAAGTTCTTATTGGGCTGCCCAATAAGATCTTACAATAGCTGATGGACCGACATCTTACATAGACCATCTCCAGGTAATCTTTAAATTTCACTCCCAGTATGATCAGAATTTTTTAGTTTATATGGCGCTAAACTTTGTTCAAACAAAAACCCTGTCTAAAGTAATTTGTCACTATCAACCCATACATGACAAAGCAACAAATTACCTTTGAATTGCTTGTTGTAGGTGAAATCCCAGCTTCGGGGCATATATGTTCACCTTTTCCCTCAAAGCAATGAATCATATAAATGTGACAAATATGGTTTGACATTGTTTTTCGGGGCTGATTAATGAGGGTAGCTATAGTCGCTGTGGAAAGTCCCACACAGACAAGTTGGAAGATTTCTGTTTAGCGCTGGAGTGAAGAAAGGACTCTTCATGTGTGTCCTGGCGTTGAGCACTGCTCGGCTGGCTGATATGCAGACAGGCCGCTCCCCTCATATGAACCTGAAATTTCACTCTGAAATCACTCTTCTCTTTGACAATTCAAGCCATGTGCAAGCATTCAGGATGGTTGAGACCTGCGGCCACCTGAATTCTTCCAAGAAATCGGATTATCTAGGACATTCTTGGTCCAGCCACCAGACTTTGACTTTTAATCATACTAAATTTATGTTTGTAAATGTAAAAGGAACCTACAAGCAATGTTGTTATTATTATGTCATAACAATAATACAAGGAAGTGGTAGAATTTACCAAGTTGTATTTTAAATATTTGTAATTTGTAAAACAAGATAGAGACTCCCATTAAAATAATCTTGATAGGGCTTTCAAGTGACACGCTATAGTTTTCAATAAAGTTACAGACACATTTTGTATCATAAAAATATCGTAAAAAATATATGCCACAAAAGGACACTGTAACAATGCTTTTATTATGGATACTAGAAATTGTCCTGCAAAATCCTGCACAGGTACATAATAAAAATTAAATTTAGTTGATTAAAACCATAACAAATTACTTTTACAGCAAATAAAAGAAAAAAAAGAGAAGGAAAAGAGAGAGAGAGGTAAATAGCTGACTTGAGTTGATAATAGACCAATTTTCTGTCAGAGGTTTGGTTTCTTTCTTTCTTTATTTTTTTGTTTGCCCAATTACTTCATATTAATTTAAATTGTATGCATTTTTTGTTCTATTGAGTGGCTGTATTGGCAGACCAGGATTGTGGTTCCTCTTTTTAAGAAATGGGACCAAGAAAGCCTCTTTAGGAAAGTTTATGTCAGTGTACTGGATAGGAGAATTTGGCCGATAGTCAAACCTCAGATTCTGGAGGAACAATGCGTTTTTTTTTCCCGGTCGTGGAACACTGGACCAGCTTTATACCGTCTCCAGGGTGCAAGAGGGTTTATATGAGTTTTTCCAACCAGTCCACTTCTAGAGAAGGCATTCAACCATGTCCCTCGTGGCATCCTGTGGGGGGTGCTCTGGGAGTATCGGTCCAGGACCCTCTGCTAAAGGCTGTCTGGTCTTTGTACAATGGCGCAGGAGCTTGGACTTTGGCAGGGCTGGCCTTTGTCGTGAATCCTGTCCATTAATTAATGAACAGGATTTCTAGGCGCAGTCAGTGGCCAGAAGGAGTCCGGTTTGGTGACCACAGAATCTCATCTCTGCTTTTTGCAGATGATGTTGGCTTCATCAAACACCAGGGCCTTTAGAATCCACTGGTTACAGCCGAGTGTGAAGCGGCAGAGATGAGAATCAGAACTTCAAAGTCCAAGGCCATGTTTCTGATCCAGAAAAGGGTGGTTTGGTCCCTTCAGGTTTGTGGCAAGTACTTGCGATCTTATAGTGGTGGTCCTATAACATGAAGGTTATGGTGGTTTGATTCCCGCTTTCCCCAGTTCATATACTGTTGTGTTCTTGGGAAAGACATTAAACCCTCCTTGCCTCCAGTGACACAGCACTGGTGTATGAATGAATTTAATAATAATAATAATAATAATAATAATAATAATAATAATACAGCCAGCCCAAGCTTGTTGCTGGTTTGCCTTTAGCCTCTTAATAAATGAGACAGTAGTAATGGATCTACATGAGCTCCAGGTGTGGTCAAAGTTTTGTGGAAACTAACAATTATCAACAATCAACAAGGTTAAAGAAATTATGCTTTAACCTTGTTGGTAAGATGTAACAGGTTGATCCTACAGTGTTTTATTGGCTGAATGAGCAGTCTAAAGGCACAGGTGTATATTGCTTCTGTTGGTGATATAGAACAGGTTCATCAGCACAGTCACAGTTACAGGCAGCACGGGCTGTACAGAGGGATGCTTCTTTAAATGAGACAGAGAGAGCAACTCAAAAATCGGACAAGTATTGTGGGTTGCTGAACAAACAAGGCCAGATGTTTTATATGTTTAGTCTGACATCTAACATTAAGAATGCTATTGTACAGTCAATAAATGATGAGAACTAAGTTATCTTTTAGACTTAAGTCAGAAAAGGTCACACTTAAATTTCAACAGTGATGATTTAAGTTTAGTTGTCTTCAGTGATGCTTCACTTTACAAAGATATAAATTATTGTTATTTTTATTTTATTTTTCTTTAAAGACAGAGTGAGAATATTAACTAGTGATTACTATGCAATCTTGTGTACTATCTGCGAAAGTTGTATGTGCTTTTGGTGAAACTAAAACATTGTGTTTTGGTATTAACAAGAAGATAAAAAAAAAAAAAAAAAAAGAAGGAGGAAGTATGAGTGACTTTGATTAGACTGCTTTCACTGCGACCCAGCCCCCAATCAGCAAAAGAAGATGAATGAAAATTGGAGACAAAATAATAACGTAAGTTAACTGCATATCTGTTAACCCCCCTAAAAGCTTGTTCTTTAATCCGGTTCGGATCTGTTTTGTTGTATGTCAAACATGATATGTCAACTTAGGGTAGAAAATTTAGCTCATAATTTGGGCAAATTCCTTACACCAAAAATCTAAGCTTATTCCTAATTCCCCTTTTGTGTCCTGCCTCACAAAAAACTAAAATTAAACAAGACGGGCTTACTCACCAGTCTGTGGGTGTTGGAGAGATTCTTCAACACAGCAAGGCCTTTTTTTATGAAAGACACTTTGACATGTTTTTGCAGGGAAACACAGATGCATTAATACCTCTGATTACAATAGCATTCCATTGACTGAGCCTGCTGTCTTCTCAGGACACATAATGGACGAGCGCCATGTGAAGAATTATTAGTTACACCTGCACTTACCTGCTACGACTGGTTCAAACATCTGCTCTGAAGGATGTTTGTCCGTGCACAAATTTGAGGATGATTAAGAAATTGTGAAAATATTCAGCATTGGAAGTCAAATGGAAACTCTGACATGGCAAATATGAAACAGCAACTACAAATTTGTATATGATGACAACATTATTCTTCCGCTAAATATCAAACACAGGTATTGCCTCCCCCAGTTTAATCAACCACTAACCAGTAACTAGGAATGATGTATGAAAATTTGAGGCCATAATACAGCCTTTATAATACAAGCTTTTTTATAAATATAAAAATGTTTAACACTGAGGTAGTGTTAAACATTTTTATATTTATACTGAAGTCACTGAGGTAGTTGGGAAGCTCCTCGGTGGCAAGGCACCGGGGGTGGATGAGATACGCCCTGAGTACCTCAAGTCTCTGGATGTTGTGGGGCTGTCCTGGTTGACACGCCTCTGCAACATCGCGTGGCGTTTGGGGACAGTACCTCTGGACTGGCAGACCGGGGTAGTGGTCCCTCTTTTTAAGAAGGGGGACCGGAGGGTGTGTTCCAACTACAGAGAGATCACACTCCTAAGCCTCCCCGGGAAAGTCTATGCCAGGGTACTGAACAGGAGAATGCGGCCGATAGTCGAACCTCAGATCCAGGAGGAACAATGCGGTTTTCGTCCCGGTCGTGGAACACTGGACCAGCTCTATACCCTCTCCAGGGTGCTGGAGGGTTTATGGGAGTTTGCCCAACCAGTCCACATGTGCTTTGTGGATCTGGAGAAGGCATTCGACTGTGTCCCTCGTGGTGCCCTGTGGGGGGTGCTCTGAGAGTATGGGGTCTGGGGCCCTTTGCTAAGGGCTATCCGGTCCCTGTACGACCGGAGCAGGAGCTTGGTTCGCATTGCCGGCAGTAAGTCAGACCTGTTCCCGGTGAATGTTGGACTCCGGCAAGGCTGCCCTTTCACCGGTCCTGTTCATTATCTTTATGGACAGGATTTCTAGGCGCAGCCAGGGGCCGGAGGAAGTCTGGTTTGGGGACCACAGGATTTCATCTCTGCTTTTTGCAGATGATGTTGTCCTGTTGGCTTCATCAAGCCAAGACCTTCAGTGTGCACTGGAACGGTTTGCAGCCGAGTGTGAAACGGCTGGGATGAGGATCAGCACCTCCAAGTCTGAGACCAAGGTTCTCAGTCGGAAATGGGTGGCTTGTCCCCTTCAGGTTGGTGGAGAGCTCCTGCCAAGTGGAGGAGTTCAAGTATCTCGGGGTCTTGTTCATGAGTGAGGGAAGGAAGGAAGGAGCCTGAGATTGACAGACGGATCGGTGCAGCTTCTGCAGTAATGCGGTCGATGTACCGGTCTGTCGTGGTGAAGAAGGAGCTGAGCTGTAAGGCAAAGCTCTCGATTTACCGGTAAATCTACGTTCCTACTCTCATTTATGGTCATGAGCTTTGGGTCATGACTGAAAGAACAAGATCCCGGATACAAGCGGCCGAAATAATCTTTCTCCGCAGAGTGGCGGGGCGCTCCCTTAGAGATAAGGTGAGGAGCTCGGTCACTCGGAGCTCAAAGTAGAGCCGCTGCTCCTTCACATCGAGAGGAGCTAGCTGAGGTGGCTCGTGCATCTGTTTCGGATGCCTCCCGGACGCCTCCCTAGGGAGGTGTTCCGGGCATGTCCCACCGGGAGGAGACTTTGGGGAAAACCTAGGACACGCTGGAGGGACTATGTCTCTCAGCTGGCCTGGGAACGCCTTGGTATCCCCCTGGAAGAGCTGGAGGAAGTGTCTGGGGAGAGCAAAGTCTGGGAAGCGGTAGAAGATGGATGGATGGATTGATGGATGGATGGATGGAAAATGTTTAACACATACAGAAGACTTTTGCCAGTTAAAACTTGCGAAGTCACAAGTTGAGTATGTTTACATTGGTTGTTGGTCTACAGTGCTTGTCAACATATATGGCTGCCAATAAAACAGGAAAAGGTTGTCTATTCCAACACTGGCTACAGAGGAACAGCATAAAAAAATAAATTAAAAGATATATTGGCTGTTTCATGTGAGAGAGATGGAGGCTTGAGTTAAGCTCTAAACTTTGGTTTGATGTTATGTCATAGTATTTTGAGGTTTCCCTGTTCTCATAGGAATAGAGTAGGCTTTTATTTTTCTGTTGTTATTATGACCCCACATACAGTCACAAGTATGTGGGGTCATAAAACATATATATTCTGTTTAGAACATTGCATAAAAATAATGTTTATCAAACTTTTAAACTTAGAAAAATGTAAGTGAAAAACAAATGGTAAAAACTGTGTTTTGACAAACCAAATTTGACAAATTTGGTTACAAATTTGCCAGGCATATTAGGGGTAGGTTTGCTGTGTACCTGTCTCTTCTAAGACCTTTGTTGGTAATGTTAAACATTAAATTTAAACAACTCTAGAGCCCTGGCTTGCGATTATTTTTTATAAATGCATACTGTGCACTCTGCATTTGTGCCTTTTGTCCACACGTACACAAAGCTTTTTGGCCGCAAAACAGATATTTTTTTTAAAATACGTCCCAAAGTGATTTTTAAAAACCCCAGGTGCAGTAGAGACATGTGGATGGACAATTTTTAAATATCCACGCTGATGTTATGGTTGTTTATTGTGTGTATTGAGAATGCATGTAACTACAACCACTGTGTTTACACAGTGTTTACCGCCATCTAATGGTGAAGAGAATTGGAGCTGTGTGGACAAATGCTCTTGTCTGAATGGAGATCTTTTACAGAAAGATCAGAATCTTTGAGATTAGATGTCACCAATGGAACCCTTACCGCTTACCATACAATAATAATTTGTTATAATGTTCCTAGATGTCACTGAGCCTTTAACAATTAAGTATGAACTCACCTTCCAAGCTAAAAACCCTGCTGTATTTCTTGCGACGGCATCTTTTGATAGTAACCATGACTTCATCTCAGTCTGTTTGGAAACAAGCTCGTCATCTTCACTAAACTCTTAACAGGTTTATTTTATTTGTCACCTGTGGCAACATGTTCGTCTGGGTTTTATTTAGACATGTGTTCCAAACTGGACTGCATTTAGAGAATGGTTTATCATACCCCTCATACCTTTAGAGCCATTTTCCTCCCTCGTGAAGCCTAATAATCTCAGTCAGACCACACAAACTACACAGACTCTTATACAACCGGCGGCACGAGTGATTGCGCCATGATGCATTCCAGCCGCGTCTGCAATTCCCACCATGCGCCGGTTATCAGAATTGTAACTCGGTTGCTCAGGTAACAAACGGCAACAAGGGGAATGGAAGAAAACACATGAGTCTATTGGTAATATAAACATAGATAATAAAATTAATCTCCATATAAACTCCCATTAATTTGACTGTAATAGGTTTAGAGAATTTTATTTGTCATATTCTGGTAAAATGTTATTATAATGTCACCATTTAGGCCTATGTTAAGTTAAACATCTAAGACCACAGGTGTATATTTCCAAACTTTTACCTGTCAGTCATAAAAAAATCATTCTTTCCACATTCTTGTGGTTTTGCTCTTGTTGCAGCAGCTTGTGTGATTTCAGCATCGCACTATTGTGATTTTGGCATTGTTGGGGAATTTCCCTGAAGATGCTGAAGTATCACAGAATATTATTCAACCACATAACTCCACATAAACTTGAAAAAATGGAAAGGCATTTTTTAGGTGATTCAGCTACTCCAAAAATAAACATGGACATTCTTTATTTTATCTTGCTTTCAGGAGTTTTATGTACCCCAAAGTAATGAAATAATGTTTTTATGTGTGAGCCACTGCACATGATCATACGAATGGGATTTTCTTACATCACCTATTACAGATAACATTTTCCAAGTATGCGGTACTTAGTTATCTGTGACTTTTTTCATTACTGGGTGTTACTCGACTTCCTTTATTATGACTGAGACGTTTATTCTCAGATGCAGAGACCTAGAGACACACTAACATGCACAATAACATGGATTAGGACGGGTTACATGTAGTATACAGTCCAACTTAAATAGATACAAACATACATGACAAGAGAGTGTCCAGTCTATAGGCTTATCTGACTGTTCTCGTCTCTCTGCTTTGCAACAATCAGGAAATACATTTTCTAGTATCCTGCCCCATTTTACCCAATTAGAGCTGAGGTCCTCTTTAATAGGTTGCAGCAGTTGATCTGTTTTTATCTCTAAAGTTGACATATGGACTTTTTTCAGCTTTGTGACAGGGAAAAAAAACAAATGTATAAGTAGGTATGTCCTTTTTGTCTTGAAAGTGCATATATATGGCCCTCTAGAACAACACAGATGTGAATGTATTTCTAAACCTATTATATGTTGCAACTTAAGGAGCTGGGGTGGAGGTGGACTCAGAGTATATGAATGAGAATCCTCTTCATAAAGTTCAGAGAGGGCAGCTCAGAAGACACTAGGGCTGAGCTAACAAACACATGTTTTCCTACATCACCGTAACTGTCCATTGAGTGCCATGCTTTGCTGTGTTCGCTGGGTCATGGCAGGGTACTGTGGGCAGTGTGTGTTGCTGAGATTGCCAGTGTTGATACGTTTGAGTGAGAGGTAACTCTAGCTGCTCATATCAGTGTTTCATCCTCATGAGTCTCCTGGGAGCACACCGGGACAAAGGCTGCAGGCTGCTCTGTGGGCTCCACTCTGGACCTGTTGAGTTTACAGTAAACACACAGCAGGGCCATCGCAGGGGTCACATAGGAGGATGTAAGAGTGGGAAAGGGGGGTTCCTGTCACAGCCTCGTCAAAAGATGTGACTGACAGAAAGAAGTAGCTTTTATCTGATGTGAGCAGGTCTAAATAGCTTTGCCTGGTTGTCAGTTGTATTTTATGAACCATGTGACTGAAACTTTTATCCCAAATCTGGATGTTTTTGGGTGGTCAAAAATTGCTGCAAAGTTTTATTCATTTGTGCATAAAGTAAAAAAAAAAAACGTTTTTTCTTTTGGGCTTTATAGTGGTTGAAGATACATAAAAAACGGATTCAGATAGAAAATAAATCCACAGATCATGAAAGAATATGGTGCCTAACCTTTCTTATTTTACATCAAATGGACCATGTTTGATTTCAATTAGGGAACCGGGAACCCTGGACCCTCTTGCTGTGAGGCGAGTGTGCCGCCACAACTAAATTTGGAACCATGAACATCCACGGATTAAATAAAAATAGGGTTTTGTCTGTGTTCTTGTGACTAAAGTGCATGCTCTATATATTTGCACAACCAGACATTTTTATTTAATTTTGTTCTATTTAAGGCCTCAAAAAATTACTTTTAAAAATCATGTCAAAATGTGTATTTGTTAAATATGCACGCTAACCTTTCCTTGCGTGGGAATGTTGACTGTTATGTTATTTCTAGATACAAGACCCTATCTTAAAGCTGCATTAATGTAGATTTAATAATTAACTTTATCTGTGAGACAGTGCAGATCTAGGGCCGGCTTCATTGTTGTCTGAGTAGTTACCAGGGCATCTCTTCAGAGATTTATGTTTGCCATTTGTCACCTTGACCCTCAGTGGTTCTACAAACACTCGGAGCACAAGACTGCAATGCAACAGTGTGTGTGTTCGAACCTTGTCCGACACACAGGTCAAGCAGTCAACTAGGTGCTGAGAGAACCATTTTTCACAGGCTTTGATTTGCCTGTGAGTAAGTTGGCAAGTATGCTTTCAAAGTCCAGTAGTCTGCGGTCCCTGCCGACCACCACAAAGGAACTAATCCCCTCTATCACAGCCAGCGCAAACACATTAGGCACACAACATCAACACGGCACTCAAGAGCCCCATTGACAAATCCTGCAGGCTTTCTCAATGAAGCTTGGGTGCTGATCTTTGCTTCTCCTTCCCACTATGTTTAAACAATATGGCTGTTGAAAATCAAGAATGGATGAAGCAAGTTACATAAAAGAAATGAGAATGTTTTAAGCTAAATAAGCTACTTACAACTTATTATTTTGGGTGATTTTTTGAAGAAGTTTAACTTGTTCAACACTTTCTAGTTCTTGCTAAACTGGCACAGATTTGCAGTTTCCTTCAGGACAGGTCAAATGTTACGCAAAATCAATTCAAGGTGGCCTAATATTTATTGTATTTACATCTTTTTCTTCTTAGCGTTCAATCCGCGCTATGACAGGCTTCACTATTCGGCAGACCTGTCTCCATTTGGTTCAATCGAAAGCATACTTATGGGCAGTGTTCACATGTTTTCTAGTTTACTGTAACTACATAGTACATAAGAAAAGGTTAAAGCAAAAGCTTTACATGGATGACTGAAAACCTTTACATTCATAGTACATACAAAATGAAATCACGTGTACTTTTAAATTGTATGTATGGTAGGGTTAGGGTAAGTATGCACTATGTAGTTACATGTTATTACAGTTTGTTACACAGTGGGTTACATTGTACTTAATGAGGTAAATACACTGTATCAAGTGTAGTGTAAATTAAAGTGTGACCCAATTCAATTGAAATGTATTAATCTACAGGAGGAAATTCAGTTGTTAGGGCTCTTCAGACAAGCTGACTCAGATTTCATCTTTCATAGACTGATGACAGTCGGGAAGAAGGAGTTCTTGTGTTGTTCTGTCCTGCAGCTCACTGATCTCAGACATCCACTGGTTGCTCTCTGTTGTTCAAAAGCTGAATGCAGGGAGGGTCCATGTTGTTCAGTAGAGCATCCGTCCTGTTGTGTGTCTGTGTTGTTTGTACTTCAACCAGAGTTTCCAGACTAATACCTATAGTAAAAACCAGCCCTCTCTAGTAGTTTTTCGAAGCACATACAACCCACCCATTAGCCATTACCGTGTGATAAAACATCTGCAGCAGTTTGTTTTTTACATTAAAAGACCTTAGTTTTCTTAGAAAATATAGCCAGCTTTGTCCTTTCCTATCGAGCACATCCGTTATTATGGGCCAGTCCAGCTTGTTATCCAGATGTAATCGCAGGTCTTTAAAGGTAGAAACAATTTCAGTATCTTCTACACTGATGGTCACAGTTTGAAATGGGGGTGTATCGAGCCTAAATTCAATGACCATCTCTTTTGTTTCTGAGGTGTTCAGAATGAGACTTGAGTCCATCAAGAAAAGCTCTCTATGAGGCTCCTGTATTCCTCTTCCTGTCTATATCTGAGTTGTTAATGAAAGAACAAAGTTTAGAGACTAGACAAACAGAGCATAAGAACAAAGTATGTTACAGAGCATGTCAAACCAACAGCACCTGATCTGTTCATGGTTTAATGTTAAATGATCTGAACCTAAAAGGGCTAATTTTGTACCAATAGCAAACCAAAAATCTGAAAGAAAACTGAGAACACAGACCACCTTCTTTGTTGGTTGTTTGCTCCAATGGATTCTGTGCCAGGGAACTTGATGGCTTTTCCAGAAGAACCAATCACAAGGCAGTGACACGGGGAGCTCCGCCTCTGTGCTCCACCGTTGGCCCTTCACCTGGCAATCAGACCACTGAAAAATGAAATACTAACACACTTGCCAGCAGTGTGAGCACACAGTTATGTGGAGCTTTTTGCAAGCACTTCATCTCAGCGTAATGGGGAGTGGGCACCAGGCCCCTGTGGCGGTTGCAGGCTCCTGGTAAGAGCCCCCATGGACTCCCAGCTGTTCTATGCAACATGCTGAACAGTAGGGGGTCGCCCTGTGTTTGTTTAAAACTAACAGGAGTCCCATTAAAGCCGTGACTCCCCTCATTTAGGACTGCCATGGGGACACAAAGGACGGCCCTGGGAAGCGGCACGTTGCAAGGGACACCAATTATTGGGGCAAGGACACAGGCCAGCTTGTTCGTGCTCAGGGACATGTCAACTCGTTGGAAAACCCCCTCCGTCAAACCCATTGACCAGAGCGCATGGAGAGGCATCTTAATTGGTGTTGGGCAAACAGATTTTGTCACAAAGTTGCAAAGGAAGCTAAGTAGCTGAATGTTCACATTGTCCAACCCCTGACCTGAGCTTTAGGGGCTGTTCAGAGACATCATTATGCTCCATTACTTTGAGTAATCGTCTCAGACTCGTCCTATACCGCAGCGGGGAATCCAGGACAGCAATTAAAAGCAATATTCTGGCAATAACAATAGGGTAAATAAAAAGTGAGCCCCTTTCTCTGAGTACAATGATATGATAGTGGCGAGGGGTAAAATTTGGCACAGTAGGTAGCCGGGAGGGTCTTTGAACAGCACCAAGTCTAGAGTTAGTCTTAGAGTGTTCCTTTGCCCCCTGCACTTGAGCTGTCTACCCTTGGCGGACCCCCGAGCCCCCACACTGCCCTCCCTTACTGCCTCTTTCATTCTGCTTTAAAAGGCTTCTGTTAGAGGGAATCACTTGACATCATTAGTTTTGGAGAGTGGCCACCATGGCAGGGTTGCTTGTCTTGGCTCATGAAAACACATGTCAGATTAGCAGCACAGGACCTCAGGTGAAAGGTCTGTATCCACTTTTTTTTCATCGCAGTGGCATTTGTTTCCCACTGTTGGTTACAGCTGCTGGATTAACATGGTTGACAAATTACCCTGTGTATGCATTATTCCAAACAATGAGCAACATTCAAACAAACTTGATCAGTCAACAGGACTTTGGTGAAACATTAAACTGAATGTAAAATTGTTTTGTGATGTGTCCTTGTATTTCTTCAGTGGGTCTACTAAACCAAACTCTGGCTGCAGAGATGAACGTTCCCACAATAACTTATATATAATAAAAAAAAACATTCAAGTAAGCTCCTAAATTTTCATCAACACATCAAGTTTATTTAAATCCTATTCTTTGCTTTTTGCAGCAACAGGCTCCTGGAGAGATATCCCACTTCCAGAGGCTCAAACAAAGACCAGCGTACATCACAACCAGCCAAACAAACAGCCAAAATGAATTCTGTAAATATTTCTATCACTTTGTAGATTGTGATGTTTTTAGACCTATTTCTCAACCAGTGATGCCTGTTCCAATTTTGTGCTCCACTTTTGGCATCTCACCTGGTAAACTGAGATGTGGAATGCAGGTTTGTTAGCAGCGTGTACACACAATAATGTGGAGTCTGGAAAGGACGTCATGACGGTATAATGGTGGGTGGGCAGTGGGTTGTCTGTGGTTGTGGGCTAAGTAATCATGAAATATGACATTGTGCTTGCAAACTTGCGTAATGTAATACTAACAAGAGATAACACTGTCATCCACTGTTTAGTAACAGGTCATCAATGAACATTGTGATGTGTAGAACATCAATAAACACAAAATTTGTGTAGAACAGGTTTGGCATTTGCTGTGCTTTATGATGGGACAGACGCCGCCAGTATAGTGTCTGGAACAGTGTAATATGGTGGCCCTACCATGTAAACAACACACTTCACACAGTGTACTAGCTACAAACCAGGTTTACCACAAGCAAGAATTAAAGATTTTACCTTTAATAGCAATTACCCTGCCGTTCACTGGATTGTAATCCAAGCTAACATCATCTTGAGCAATCCCAACAATCTAGCAATACATCTGTCACTTTCAGATTAACAAACTGTGCAGACGTAATGCATTTATATTTTTATCACCATGTATTGTTCAAAATCACTTTATGCCCTAATATTTCACTAACGGGAAAAAAGGCGTCACAACTTAAAAATTTGGCCTTGATAGAATCGAGTGGCTTGTGCCTATTGGTGGGAAAGTGCTGATTAATTGTGTCGTAGGCCTGTGAGAAAGTACGCCCAGCGCAAAAGCACTAATTATGGGCCCTGCCTGCCTGAGAGAAAAGGGGGCAAAACTCTCAACAAAGGCTCATCTCATATCTCAAGACAATGAGGAGCCTAAAGAATAGGAGAGAGAAGTTAATGAGCTGTGTCACCTGGCATCTGTTGACGCTGGGATGGGGCCTGACTGCGAGCCGTGCATGTGTGTGTGAGTGCGTGAGGGAAAAATAAAGTTTTCTAAATGTGTGCATGAGGACTTGGCTCATATTTCCACTGCAGATGCCCGTTGTCCTTGTCTGTCATTACCCAATGTTCGGGGACAACACTGTGTCCCACAATAGAAAACGGTTTCTGCACAGCCCATTTCCAACAACTCACTGTTGAGCCCCAGAAGGATTTTTATTTTCATTGGTTGTTTATAAATATCTTCAATTATTAACAAGATTAGATTTTTTTTTAGACAAGCATTTGTTGTATATTAATGTAATGCATGTCAAGAGCAAGCACTGTAGAATAATTTTGTCTTGATGTTTTCTCCTTTGCTACTCATTGTACAGGTTATTATTTACACATGACTTTAGTAGATGTAATTATCATACGTAGATACTGTGATATGTATGTATGTATTTATTTATTTGTGGGTTGATTGTGGGTTTGAAAGACAAAAAAATAAAACACACAGGGCGTCATTATTTCTTTCTTCAGACATTAACATAATTTTACATTTAATTAGTATTTGCCTGGCACATTTACATCCATGCCATTTAATAGCATAATCTAGCACATTGTTTCCTATGAATAAAAATAATACATTCATTCTTTTTAAGATTAATATTTCTTAGAAAATCATTTGTGACATTTCTGGCATCCTGCCGCTACCAGTCTTTATTTATTGACCCATATTCATAACACGCTGACCACATGTTGAAGACAGCTTTTCCAGAAACTCTACGTACAGTAAGCACATTTGAAATCCTGTAAAAACACCACCGAGCCCTGTGTTCAAAAATACTTGGAGAATCACCCGTGGATTCCATAGCCATAAAGACGACCAGTCCACTGTGGTTGAGCAATGTCGACTGGCGGCAGCTCCAGCAGCAGCAGCCCTGTTTTGACAGTAAATGACGTGACATGAGACTGCATTTAATGGCACATGGTACTGCATATTACAGCCTGGATTGTGTTATGTTTGGCTTTGGACTTTTGTTTTCTGTTTTTTTGACCTGCAGAGACAATTTCAGTAACATTCAGAGACAAAAGTTGTTTTATGTCTCAAACAGAACACATTTCTGTTGACAGGGCTAATTGTTAAGTATGTGGTTGCTGATCCTGAGGCCAGAGAACCACTTTTGGTTGTTCCACTAAAATCTGTATAACTTATACAAACCCACAAGATTTTTTCTGAGTTGACACTGCTCAATGGGTCATACAGTATCCATTGTGTACCGTCTGTGCTGCTGAGACTTTCTAATAATAGAATATCAACTACTTGGCAGGCAGGACTGCATTTAAAGATTCCACCTCCTTTGAAAAAGGGGGTGGCCTTTGCAAAAGGGACTCCTATGTTTCATTTTGAAGTTATTGGTCCAGTTCCAAGACCATCTAAACTCCAGTGATCAAAGGTTGAGTCAGAGAAAAGCCTGGCGGGAGGCTTATGCAAAAATGTCATCTCTTATTGCGAACAGGACATGTTGGAAACCATTGGCGCTTGTTTAAATGTCAATATACCCAACACACTTTGGCTGTGCTTGGCCAAGTTTGAGGTATGTGGATAGAAAAAAGACTTGCATTGCATTAAGTTTCTCCACTGTTTACAAAGCAATTTTAAACACAAAGAAACTGACGACATTGCTGAAATAAAATTTGTTAAATATATCTCTTGTAAAGCAAGGCAAGGCAATTTTATTTATATAGCACAATTCATACACTGGGTAACTCAAAGTGCTTTACAGGAATAAAATACAATTTACAAGATTTAGATTAAGAAACATAAGAAAATTGAAAAACCTTTTTAAAGAAGAGTGCAGATAAAAAAAACACTTTAAGTTGTAGTGTTGGCGGAGCTAAAGAGGAAGGTTTTTAACCTCCTCTTGAACATTGTTAGAGTTGAGGCTTGTTTAACTTTATCTGGGAGGCTGTTTGCTGCATGAAACCTAAACGCTGCTTCACCCTGTTTAGTTCTAACTCTGGGCACGAGCAGAAGGCCTGTCCCAGATGTTCTCAGAGTCCGAGGAGGTTCATAAGCAACTAGCATTTCAGAAATATATTCTGGTGCATCAGCAGTGCTGTTTTAAAGTCTATTTTCTGAGCAACAGGAAACCAGTGCGGAGATTTTAAAACTGGACTGATGTGGTTGTACTTCCTGGTTTTAGTTAGAACCCGAGCAGCAGCGTTCTGAATGAGCTGCAGCTGAATTAACCCTCGTTTTGAGAGACCAGTGAGCAGGCCGTTACAGTAATCTAACCTGCTGGAGATCTAAGCTCTAAGTCTGGTCGAGACATTATTCCTTTTGACTCTGGAAATGTTTTTACGATGATAAAATGCAGATTATGTAGTTGATTGTGATAAAATCAAGTCTGAGTCCATGATGACCTCTAGATTTCTAACCTGGTTTTTAGATTTTAGAGAAAGAGACTCAAGGTGACTGCTGACACTTTCTCTTTGTTTCTGTTTCCAAAGATAATTAGTTCAGTCTTGTTTTTGTTCAGTCGGAGAAAATTATTTTGCATCCACACATCAATCTGTTCGATGCAGTGACACAGTGAATGGATTGGTCCATTTTCACCTGCTGTGAGTGAAATGTAAATCTGAGTGTCATCTGCATAATTATGGTAGGATATGTCACAGCTGCGTATTAACTGGCCTAAAGGAAGCATGTAAAGATTGAATAATAGAGGTCCCAAGATAGACCCCTGTGGAACCCCACATGTCAGGGCCATTTGGTCTGATACACAGTTTCCAACCGAAACAAAGTACTTCCTGTCTTCAAGATAGGACTGAAACCATTTAAGAGCAGTTCCAGTGATACCTATCCATTCCTCTAATCTTCCTCAAGTCCAGCAGAACAGAGTCATTGCCCGCGTCAGTGTTTCAGTGTCATTTGTGACTTTGATAAGTGCAGTCTCAGTCTGTGATGGGGCCTAAAACCTGACTGAAAAGGATCAAATCAGTTGTTAAGTAATAGAAAGTCATTAAGTTGTTGATATACAACTTTTTCAATGACTACCCCAAAAAATGGAAGGTTTGATATGGGCCGATAGTTGTTGAGCACTGTAGCATCAAGACTGCTCGAGGGCAGCAGTTTTTAAGGCCCTTGGAAATGTTCCAAACTGTAAGGACTTATTGACTATATCAGTGAGTTTTGGTAACAGACTGCTTAGTACTGATTTTAGAAATTTAGTGGGTAAAACATGGAGGCCGCAGGTGCATGAACTCAGGCTAGAGACAGTTTTTGAGGATTTGTTAATCTGTTCACTGTAGCAAACAGGACACATGAGTTGTTACTGCTGTTGCTGATGATCTCTGAGAATAATATTTCTCTTGCTTTTTGCCAAGTTTGATTGAAAACATGCAAATTTTCTTTGCATACCTCATAATGAATTAAAAGTTTAAATTTACACCATTTTCTTTCGGCTTTTTGGCATTCTCTTTTCTGTGTCCTGACAGAAGGAGCATTGCTCCACGAAGCCTTCTGCTTCTTCCTCATCACTTTAACCTTAACAGGAGCAATGGTGTCCATAACACTAACAATGTAACACTTCGAAAAAAAAAAAATTCAGGATTTGCAAACACTTTTGGTTGATTAGCAAGCAAGTTAATACTTTCTAACTGAGCCTTCTAACTGAAACGGGGCTGGTTTTATGAGATGCTTTATTTTTCAAACTGGCTACATGTTGATCTGACTGTGTCCAGAGGCAGTTTAGTCTGTGTTCGTTGGTTCTGCCCCACCAGAAATACAATTGAAAAGCTTAAACAAGAAAAAGACTGAGGGCAGCTATGCATAAAATCCATAATGGAGCTACAAACTACAGCTCAACTACAAGAACAACCTGATAAGGGGTCTAGATAAAGCCAAAGACACCAGCTTTATTCCTGAAAATCTTAGTGACATGCCAATTGTATTTCTTTAGATTTTTTATTATAATTTCCAAATATATGTTGCCAAAATAGAGGAACTTTTACTAGCTTACTGCTAACTGCTCTGCCCTACAATGTCAGAGTGCAATCTGTGATTGCAATTAAACTGAGAAAATGCATTTAAAGCTGAATGTTGCCTCCAATGTGTTCCTGCCTCATTAGTGGTGATATATTAATGTAATATTTTGTCAGAAATAAATTTTCATTGCTTTAAACCAGTTGTACAGATTTGACCTTTGACCCTCAAACGTTAGATAGAGCACTTTACCTTTAAGCTTGCGCTGCAGCTGGATTCTCGTGAGATTTGGGAGTTTTCAAACTTGGGTAAATCCATCTTGTATCACACCAAGCCAACTGCTTGAGTCAAACACTGGGCTCACTGGCCTCCCTTTTGCAAACACTTTCAATGGAAGCCTTCCATGATGGTTCTGTGAAACAGACTATATTCTGTGAGCAGTTCTAACTGATAGAGTCAGATCACTCTACCTTGGGGTGGCCTAAAAAACATATACTACAGTATACTGATACTGAGCAATACCGCAATACCAAAGTTTCAGGGTTTAGTTGTGTTCCAATTCAAATCAAACAAATGTAACCAAATTCAACATCACAGTTTTTCTGAAATGACATAATTGAACCATGAACCTTTGTTCATGAACCAGATTATTAGGAGCTAGATTATAGTTTTAACTTAGTTTTGAAAATATATGCATTGCACTTTGCTTTACTTGATCAATTCAATAAAAAGCAATCCCATTTTTATTGTGATTTGTTACACATTTATTTTGAAATTGTTAGTGTCATTACTTGTAGCAATCTCCCAGTACACGACACACAACAGGACCGTGAGAAACTGCAGTTCACTTAAAGGCCTCTAGTGTCATTAATAATAAGGGTTTTCTGAACGTTTTGTATGGTTAACTTGCTTCTAAGTGACATTTGAATAAACAGTGGTGTCGACGGTGGCTGCTCGTCTTGGTCGTCCCATTTCTCTTGTTCGGACAAGAGAATAAGCAGCTCGGAGAGACAAAGGCGAGACAAGCGCACATCAAACATTCCTTGAAACCCTGCAGTTGTCTCCGCTTCTCCCGTCCCCTCTTCACAGACGAGCGAGATCCTGAGTGCTGATTCACCGCCTTAATGGTAAATCACTGGGTCGCGGCATCGAACCGTTTGTTTCCACTTTTTAAAAGCAGCCCATATGTCCAACTCCCATGACGGAGCGAGGGGCTCGTGGATCTGTTGGAAGTAACTACCGGAGTGCAGTTAAAGAAGGAGGTGGGGGGGTCTGATAGCATCGTGAGGAATTTAAACAAAAGTATTTTTTTTCTCCCTCAAAGCCGCCATCTTTCAGTCTGACGGTTGCTGTAAACATCATTCCTGCACACAGCATTATAAGACACATGCTACTCTGCATTCCTGCAGTGCTTTTAAAACATGGAAATGTGTTTGAAATACAGTGTTTATTGGTCTGGTGAACGGAGCGGCTACATCAAAATAATTTGTGTTTTTAAGTGTTGGGGGGAGGGGGGTTTGAGGAGAAATATATCATAGATGTATGTTGTACCTATTAGAAAGAAATAACAGTTGGTTTAGCCTACTGTGACTAAAGCTGGACCTACACACAAATCTTATAGTGCATCTAAATTGAAAACCCTGGAGTTGACTCAGAAATCATGCAGCGTATTAAGAGGCCAGGAACAAAACATGAAAATGCTTATTTTTATGTCTGATACTAAATGGTGAAGTGCAGACATGGGTGTGTGTGAAGTGAATCCTTCTTTTTTCAACTCTGGGAGGTGATAACACATATGTAAGATGGTATGGACAACCACAGCATAAATGGGACAGCTTAGCTTTAAGGAAAATTGGTTGCATGCCTTTACAGTAATTACATAAACATCATGTGCATTTATGTTTCTTTATGCAAATTAGCCATGTGCTGTTTGGATCTGATTACACCTGGTGTTCTTTGTGTCAATTTATTATCTTAGCCACACTGTAACAGGAGCTTATGAGGAATGCACATAATATGACTAATTAGAAGTCATATTATCATATTATAATATAATATAAGTCATATTGTCAACTTTTTTACTAAACATCAGGAAGCAGTATAAAAATAGGCACAGGTTTGGCAGGAAAAAAATCCCCAAGGGTTTTGTTTTGTTTGCTTAACATGCTAGCATTTGCTTGCTAGGTAAGTGGCATGCTAATTATGTTGGGTGTGATGGAAATAGCAGTAATTCTTTATTTTACTCTACACTTGATATATTGTATATATCTCATCAAGTATAATGTAACACACTGTAACAAACTGTAATAACGTGTAACTACATAGTACATACACAGCCTATGTGGCGCTCTGGGTGAGATTTTGTGTGGTGCCCCGTCCATTGTGACCAAAATCATTACATGCTATTTTTGTTATGAAAACAGTAAAAAACCTGCACAAAGGTAAAACACTTGTTTTAACAACACCAGTTGAACTAAAGAGGCCACACCTGATGATTAAATTAAATAGGATATATATAATAGGATACCTTTTAAGTCACATTTTTATTAAGCTTGACTGTGCTGTGGACCTGTAATATCAACAGAGGAGACGGACATTTCCATTTTTTCTATTCATATCATGATTTATTTGTGACGTCACCTTCACAGCTCTAGCTTCATTTAACAAACCAGGTTTCGGGATAGGCCTTCTATATATGTTTAATTTTAATGAATAAAAATCTACAACAGCAGCTTATTATCAAAGCTCACTTGATAATAATTTTATTGGTGAGTAAAGGCGCGTCTTTGGATCTCCATGGTAATGCTCAGAGGGAGAAGTTTCTGAAACTCTGATAAACTGTTGCTACATGAAGTTATCTTTCCTTTGTATCACTGTTTACAACAGGCTGCTTTTTGAACAACCTTAAACGAGGCAAACAGCTGAATATATTCGCTACCATCATTTCATCTGGCTCTGTTCTGTGTCAGTCTGCTAGTGAGCACGCAGCTCTGTGTGCTGTCTGTGAGCGTGCAGCTACTCAGCATGTCTCTGTGAGCATCTCTCCACTGCTGTCGTCTCGTCTCAAAGCTCTAGCTGTTGTGTCAGTAGTTCACACTTTTGTTGGTTATTTGTGGCACCCTATGTAAATCTGGAGCCTTGAGCATTATATTGAAGTTTAATTTTTGTGGCGCATGGGCAGGCCGGCTCTGTACATACATTAACCCTACCCTACCTACAATATGTAAGTACATAATTTTATTATGTACTATGTAGTTACATGTTACTGCAGTTGTTACATAAGGAGGTAAATACAATGTATCAAGAGTAGTGTAAAATTCAAAAATATTATAATATGTCAAGATGTGCAGTTTTGGAGGAGAGTCAAACGTTACTAAAATATCAGTAAATTTCAATGACTAGCTAACAGCAGTGTAGTGGTTTAGGCCTTAGCAATTAAAAAAATGTGTAGGTCTTGCTTGCTGCCTGTCTGTCTTTTTCTCTTTCCTTACCTTCTATGCTATTACTTTGCAAAAAACTGTGCAGCATTTGCAAAAAGGTTAGTCCAGCTCCAGTCTGACTAAACAGTATTCAGTGACCAACCCCTATTATCATAATTTATTTAATCAAGTCTGACTTTATTCTGACTAAAGCAATAATCACTCTGGTGTGGTAGGTGTACATGGTAGTGCAATCAAATGTCCTACATGAACAGTGCATGTTAACTGAATAATCTTTTTATTTCTTTTATTTTTTATAAGGTTCCCTTTGATGTCCTTTTCTAGTAGAAAGGGTACACACAAAGAATGTAATTATCTGATGATACTCCTTCAGGGGGATGTTGAAATAGGGCTTTCTCAATATTTTTAAACCACTGACCTTAAAATCAGTACTCACACTGGGTTTGTATATAAAAATGCATACTTTGGCAGTATGCACAGAAGGGAATGTACTCTTATGTTCAACCAATGCCACCTGCAACATTACTCTTTTTAGGCCGAATGGGAATGTACACATTTTAAGTGTGAACCAGCATCTCCACTGTCAATGCTCTCTTGAGTTCAATAAAGACATCATATATTACATTTTTTAAAATATAATCCTCATTTTATTAACAGAGGCCAAATAGAACTCATCACATTTTATTTACAAAGTGGAGGCAATAAATATCTTAATAATAGTCATAAAATTATTTTTGCTTACATTTGTTTAAAAAAAAAAAAAAAAAAGAAAAAGAAATTATAAATGTGTCATGATGTTAGTAGCAACTCATACAAAAACCTGCAAGCAGACAGGTGGATACATACTAGTGGTGAAAAGAGGCTGGAGGCAGAGGGAGGGAAGAAAAAGTGTCAGAAGCAATTTTCCCTTTTGGTTTCAGACACTGCAGCAGTTTTCTGAAACCTGGACGTTTTTACTTGTGTGGGCATTTGAGGAGGGGGCTGATAAATTTATGTTAATGAAGTCCATAAATTACTGAGCAGAGAAATAAGTACAAGTGTTTGTCATCATTCACTAAGACAGGAAAAGTGAAGGTAAACTCACAAAAAAAAAAATCACGAAAAAACAAAGAGGTAGAGGAAGTCTTCATCACCAAGCCCATAGCGCTATCTTTCACTTAAAGACACTTTCTTAGCTGCAGAGAAATGAAAACAAAAGCAGTATTTCTAGTAATGGGGATCAATTGAGCCTGGCCAGCCAAACCCATTCACTTTGTAAGTGAAATAGGTCTATAGAAATCCTGGTGGACTTGATGCAACCCTTCTGATTGGTTGAATGTATATCCAACAGCATCCAGTGGCAATTAATCATGTGTCCTTTGATACTGCCTCCACTGGAAAACTAACCAAAATCCATAGATACCAGACTAATTATTGGAACAAATCAGAATGGTTGGCCAAGATAGAGTTGAAAAGGATTAACCACTCATTTCCTGATTTTAATAAACTTGGAAGACCTTGTGGAATAATGAATCACATCAGTTGTTTTTGTTTTTTAAGTGTTTAAACAGGACTAAAGCCGCGGCTGCAGCCCGACTAGTCAAAGCATGTCGTGTTTTAGCTGAATCACAAGCTGCATAGAAATGTCAAGGGGAATCTTGCAGGGGTTCGTCGCATTCCAGCCACGGAGCAAAGCTGAGCATGAGAGACGTATGGAAAAATCAGAAGAGGAAGAGAAAGAGAGACCTGTAAAATATTGCACTCAAAGCTACACAGTTATCCCGGCAGGGCAGTGTTTCACCTGCAACGGCCACCACTCTCTCTGCTTCATCTCCATGGTGTCTGATTCCAGTGGAAAGTATGGGATCCGTGTTGTCAGGGGCAACACAAACAAAAAGCGACAGGTATTCCAATAAATCTCTACTTGGCTGATTTTTATAACATTTCGCCAGCTCCTGCTTCAGTCCCCATTGTCAAAAAAGCAGTTCGAACGGAGCTGAGGACAAGGGCAACAGGAATTTTGTCAGAGGTCCTTTAGTTTATCCAGTATAAATAACATAACAGACACGTTAGCACAATGACATCAACCCAGAGGAATTCAAGAGTTAGGAAATATTCAGTCATCCTGAAATACAAAAATAAAACATCTTTGAGTTTTTTGATCTTTAAGTCTGTCTCTCTGATGCAGAAGTGAAGTCTTTATTAAGGTGATTCTTTTAAGACAAGAAGCTTGAGATTTTTTGAGTTACAGTTTTGTTTCTTTCCCCAAGGAAAATTAGTGCTGTCCATTGGCCCCATCAGTTCCTTCTGGGTTTTAACCGCCGAGCCCTTCGTGTCCTCTTAGTTACTGTGGTGAACTTAAACTCCTCCACAGGGTCCACCCGGCCCTTTGGGTGCCGCTTCATGAAGTGGACTTCCTGTTGTCTCTGCGTGGTTCGCGAGCCCTTCTTCGGCCGCCCTTTCCGGTTAAAGCCCAAATACCATCCTTTGTACTTGGCCGACACAAGAGCGGTGTAGTTGTTCTCCAGGAATTCCTCGACAAAGACGCATTCCTGCTTCCTTCCATCGGGCTGAAAGTAGACAACATATAACTATTATTTCCTTTTTCTGATTTTTTACAATGTTTACCTGCCTCTAAGTAACAAAGCTCCATTTTAGTGTTTGTTCCTATAAAGCCTTGTCTACACTTTACAATTTTGGTCGTTGCATATGAAAGACGCGCTGTTGTGGGAAAAATCAGTCGTTGTAGCTCAAAAACAGTGGTCGTACTTACAGTGAGGCAGGGACGAAGATGATTGACAGAACTATCTTACTACCAAAGAAGAGCTGCAACAAATACCACGCAGTGTCAAAAAATTTGAGGAATTGTTGCATAGTGTGTGCTGTAATTAGTCAGTGGGACCTGTTTGTGCATTTATTGTTGTAATTGGCCAACTGCAAACGCCTAGTTCCTGGCCCTAGCCTTCCATCCTGAGTATGTTTCTCATTTTTTGAGGTCATTCAGACATGGACCAATTATGTGAGGGTCTGAGTCATTTATGACATCACAAAATCTCAGTACAAGTCTGGTAAACCAATCAATTAGCTGACACAATTGTAACCTTAGGAATCTTTACCAGGCTGTAGCTTAGGAATTTATAAGTAGTAACTGGCTCCATTTTAGTATCTGTCCACCCCAATGGCTCCTCCCACAGATATATCATGCTCTGATTGGCTAGCATGACAGCTCTGTACATCCATTAATGTGACTGGCTGAGTGCAGAACATCTGGCCTATGGATAGCCTGGGTCTATGGACTTTACATACTGGTCAAATGCATTCAGACATGGACCAAATGTGTGAGGGTCCGAATGTGAGTCATTTGTGATGTCACAAATTCCAAGTGAAATTGTAGCAAACCAATCAGGCAGGTGGCAGGATTGTTATCTTTTGGAAATTCCCATATCACTCTGCAGTTTTGGAATTTGTAACTTTTTAAATGACCAGAAATTAGTAAATAAAAAATGTGACCTTTACCTTTTAACTTCCATCTAAACGTCTTAATTGGACAAGCTAGAAAGACAAAATTTCAATGCCGGTGCATAAGAGATATATAGTAGAGTAAGAGTAAGAGATATATAGTAATAATACAGCTTTATCTGCATTACTCTATTTTGTATTATTTGTATGTATATGCATGGTTTGACTTTCTAAAAAATAAATAACTATTTCATATTTTGGAAACTTATATTGGTTTGAAATGTTGTATGTATGTACAAACTTAATTAAAGAATAATTATATTATTATATATATTCTATTCCAGCTCTGTAGTCGCATCCAATCAATAACCACTAAGAATTTATGCAGGCCTAGAACTAATTAATAATTACCATAATTAAGTATTGTATTCTCTATTTATTATCTTTTTGTTAATACAAAGCTCAAAGTACTACCAATTATGTCATAACATGTTATGAGAATTGTACATTTTAATTTCCATTATTATTATTTCATTATTATTACTGTTCATTCTGTTCATGCCCTGTCCTTCAACACAGACCTAGACATATCCACCATCACCTGGCCTTTGGGTTATGGGTTTGTGGAGGCGGTAACCTTTGTCTCCTCCTAAAACACTGTGTGTTTCTGGATATAAAATCCCATGTTTTGTTTACTTCTTTAAGCAAACCTTTTGCTGTACCCTTGATACATGCGTGTCTGCTTTGCTTCTTCTTGCAAGAATTAACCTGGCCATGGCTTTTAAATTATACTCTGTCTACGTGTCTCTCTGGATAAATATAAGGACATAAAGAACACAACATCATAATTATTGATTTTTAGACATACTTTTACGGGGCTCTTCAGTGGTCTACCCTGTTCTTACACCTAAAGGAGGGGACCACCTATTTTCAAGAATATTCTCTTGACATTGTTATGTCCAAGAACATTGAAATGAAGCCAGTGTAAAGTGAAACTGCATGTTCCTAACTGATGAGCGTGCTGAGAGAGTGAAAGCGTGTGTGAATTACTGCAGCCCCGCTGACGCTGACAGCATGACTTATTAATGCCGTAGAATCACACGTGTGCGTCCAGCGCCCACTTGTTTTCCATATTGCCACGGCTGTCGGCGTGGTCACATGCAGTCATCTCACTCCTGTGGCCACCTGGTGTGACTAAGTGATATAACTGCAATGGCATTCCTCCTAAGTGACCATTAGTCTCTCAATGCATTGTGGTGATTGCAGTCTGTAATTGACTGATCGAGTGTCAAAGGAGTAGGCCGATTACGTAATGGAAGAATGGCTGGGAGTTATCAAAGGGGTTTTGTTAGGGTGTACAATAACAGCAGGAGAAAGCAGATCTGGAGTTGTGTTCAATTCAGCTTGGATTAGATCTCCTTTTAAATATTGATTCTGATTTTAGAAGAAGAGACATTTGAACTTCTATACCCCCTATAAGACATATTTTAGTGGGTAGATAATACAAATGCAGTATAAACATGCAGTATAAACTTTCTGAATTGTGATGTTAAATAACGTGTATTTTGAAAAAGTATACATATTTGAATTGACGTCAATATTCGGCTGGGGCTCTAGTCTAAGTAATAGCTTCTGTCACTTCTTTCACTTTTTTTTTATTTTGTCTCATCACATTTTAAAACTATCTACAGATGGAATATCAAAACTGGGTAGTTTGGGAGAGCTAGTTTTGCTTATTTTTAGGTCTCAACTCAAATGCTGGGTAATCCATTAGTGTTAACCCAACAGTATCGCATGCAATTGGCTGTTTACACCACCATGTGTTTTGCCTACAATGAAATGATTCTGTTGCATGTTAGCTGTTCAATTATACAAAGTCAGCACTCTCACTCTACAAAAATGCTAACTTTTTAACCCTGGCCAAGAGGTGTTTTTGTTTTGTTACGGCACCGGTTAGCCTGTGTAGCCATGTAAACTTTAAATACTGCCTACTGGGTTCCTGAAAGCTATTTGTTGCTGTAGTAGAACAATATCAGTGCAGCCCTTTGCTATGACCTCTTGTGTATAATGACTGGTGTTACCAGCAGCAGATGTTCACAGCACTCCTACTGGCCTGCAGACATACTCCAGCATTCTCAAAGCTGACCGTATCATTGTAAGTACACATAATAAGCGCAAATGGTTTTTCGATTGCTCAACCAAGTAGCACTTGTCTTTTGTCATTGTTTGAACACACCTTTATTTTGGCACCCAAAAGCAAACTGTGCAATGGATTACCTTTACATTATGACAATTCTAACAATTCTTGCAATAGTAGATTTACAATGTTCATCCAAAAGACACTTACCCGTCCTACTATTTTGCCCTTCTCATTCATGCAGATGTAATGATCACTTTCTTTGCCCTTTATTCGAATATGGCTTCCGAAGGTTTCTGTCTCGACAACAAGAAGAGCTGGACGAGAAAAAAAAAGAAAAGGACACTTAATAATAAAGTCAGTATACACGTACATAAATTTGTGTGTGCACCTCAGTGACAGGCAAAAGTGAAAATGGTATGAAGTGATCTCTGCTAAAACAACAATGCCAGCCTCACTTTAACCTGACACAGCAATAATCCACTCTAAAGACGCATCCTGGCGGCTCTTTCATTTCTCTTCCCCCCCCGTTGCCCGCTCCCCCTCCCAACTGCAAATGTTAACCCCTGCGAGGTCACCTTTGTCTGTGCTCGCCTGTCAAGCAGCAAAGAGATCAGCCAAACATTTGCGGAGCGGTTATGTGCCCCTCAGGATTAGGTTTCAAGTTCCCCTTAGTCTGTGCTCACTCAATCAAAAAGTTAAGATGATCCATTTGTTTAACACACAGGGCCATTCAGTAGCGCTCAAGGGAGCAGGGGAAGAATAGGCAAGGGGACGGGATGGGCTCGGGGGCAGAAGACACCACCCCCCACTACCCTTCAAAAGTGGAAAGTAGAAAACCAGTCGATCTTGGGAAGTTTGGAGCACTTAGAAAAATCACTCAAGATCTTTTTGGAGTCTCTTTGGGACATTTTAAAAGCTAGATATTTAAGGTCTCCAAGCCAAATCAGCTACCATTTGACAATATTTTGGAACTGGTTTTGTATGTGGACTTGTTCCCCAAGATAAAACCATTTCAAACCCTGTGTTTTCCTGTTCCCTAAAAATAATGTACCCATCTTTAAAAATGAAGCGTCTGGCAGCTGCAGGCTTTAACTTAATTAGATCCTTGACTCTTAGCTCCGCTGCAACACAAACACTAAGTGTAATCTCTGTCATCAATACCACTAACAAATGGCATTTAGTTTACAAAGGAGGGAATGCGGTACAGTGCAAGCACTTCAAAACCGTAATCCACATAAGTCTGTAACCTTAAAAATATCTGTAAATGAAGTACAATTTAATAATTTCTTGGAATACTTCTTAGTAAAAATGATTTGTGATATGTGCCAACAGAAAGACAATAAGTTTTCACAAAAGGAAAAAAGTGTAATTATGTAACTAAAATCCATCTTCTCTTGCTAATTTTATCCTTAGGAGTACAATTCCATGAGTAATTTCCATCTTAGCTTCTAATTCCACCATATGAACAATGTGCCATCACAGATATTAACCTTATCGTGGGGTCTGACAAAAAGCCTTCTTGTAAAACTTCTATAGCAGCATGTATCCATTTGTAAGACTTAAGTGATCAACTAAGTGATTTTAGTGGCCGCATCTAAGAAAAATTGTGCATCATTTATATAATAAATATGCTAAAGTAGCATCAATGAAGAATGGCAACTCCCCATTTTAAAATACCTAAATGCAAAATGGGTGAACTTTGCAGCTATTACGCTGAAACACAATGGCAATATCCTTCTTCTCTGATGGTTTGTGGCTTTTTGCTGTAGGTGCTGGTGACTAAGTGCGCAACAGCAGTGTCTTCATAAGCTTCATTAGAGAGTGCAAAGGAGTTCACAGGTGCCAGGTACTGCAGCTGGATGGGTCGGAGGGAAAGGGGGGGAAGCAGGCGGAGGAGGGCAGAATTGGCAAGGCCTCATGGGAAAACATTGGATCTGCTTCCACTCAAGCTCTAACAAGCACTGAGGAAGATTCGCCCCGGCGCATCTGCGACTGAACGCGCTCATTCAGAGGCCTTCCACACCAGCAATTTAAGGCTATGAGTCAGCTGTTAGGAACAAGCTATCTGCAGAGGAAAGCAACAAGTGGGGCATCAGGACTTTCCTCAATAGAGAGTTGCATCAATTCATATTAGTGAGAATTTTGCAGTCATTTCCGATGTATGATGTCAGTCTGTGCAGTTATATGCAAATACTTAAAAAATGTGGAATTATTGCCTCTGATAAGATACCTAGACAATTAAATTCATAGCTGTGTTTTTGCTATGTTTACAAATAACCCAGGCCAAGGCTGAATTAAGCACTCTGCACATGTTCTACAGAGCCAGCAGAAAGAGTGAAGTCAGACAGGTGCTTACTGCCATACTAAAAAACAGTTTATTCCACTTAAGCGCAGGTTTATCTTGTTTGTTTTTGTCTCTGAAGACATAGAACGTTTAAGAACATGCTCAATTTACCTGAAAGGTAGCTAGTTCAATGACCTAATCAAGGTATGAGTGTAGCCCTACTTTGGTCAGTAAGTGTAACAAGTAATACGGACTAGAATTAAATTTCCATTCTATTCATGATCCAGTGTGCTGTTCCCTCAAGTTGGCAGACATAAATGTCACAACAAAACTAAATACAGGAGCATGCATTATGTTAGAAGAATAAAACGTGCTCCAACTTGAAGAAGTCAATACGATAAATAGTAACTTTTGGAACTTAAGACCACCACTGGAACTGATCAGTTGTCATATGATGTTGTGGTACAGCTAAGATGTCAAATGAAATGTATGCGCTCGAGGTCTCCCATACCATACTTGCCCCCATCATCTCCATTGGCGTTGACTTTCTTGCCCAGGATTTGGACGTGTTTCCCTGTGGTTCTGCTGTACAGCTGGTAGATCCGGACTTGTTTTCTGCTCACTTCGTCCGGGTGCTTTGTGTGGTTCTCAATGTAAAACCTGAAATCTGTTGAGCTTTGCTGGGACTCCTGCACACAGGTGTGAGACCAAAAGAGAGAAGATGAAGAAACATATCGTCATAGCACAGGTGTTGATAATAACGTATGCTGTTACTTTTATGGGCCCTGTGTCAAAAATATTATGCTTCAGGGTCTAAAAACCGATATAACAACCAGGAAATGTGGCTCTAGTGTTTTCCCTCCTCACTTTTAACTGCACTTTTTTATGCAGTGCATTTACAAGCTGCTAACTGTGCTAGACGTGTGCTAATGAATCACTGAATGAAAATCTCACAGCAAGTGCAAAGCTCTATCAGTTCCTTGGTATTGACACTACGGCATGCAATGTGCCCTGGGCCATATTGAGAAACCTGCACTCCATTTCCACAAGCAAGCCACCAGCAATTATACACCTGAAGCATCCAGACCTGTTGCACTATCATCAAACAAATATCTGCCTGCAGGCTCAGTGCGGTCCATAAATTACCGAATGCAGCAGGCGGAAGACGGGACCAAGGCAAGAGGCATCTTGAACCGCAAAAACACTCTTACAGCAAGAATTTTTAATCAATTTTTATACATACTGCCACTCCAAAATGACTAGGCAGCTGTTTACGAGTCACCTTTGACTTGGCATAAAAACAGAGGAAATCGCTGACTTTGTAAGACAGAAACTATGTCACCAAACATGTGGAGGAAGAAAGGGAAACATATACTTTAGAAGCCGTGGAATCTCCGTTCACGCCAAGCTCCCATTTCCCAGCTGTATGTTCTGGTAATTGCACAGTAATGGCTTTTTATGTGGCTGTTCTCAGGTGGCTAATTATATACACATTACATAGCCCATGTCCTTGTTATTTTAACTTCTGCAAATTAATGACACATTGCAAAAAAAGGATGAGAAGTTATGGCCACAATTGAACAAATGACTTGTGCCAATCTGAACTCCCATTGAGCCTCGTAACGTGGCTCTTTTGAAGCAGGTGTTAGAGCAGTTTGTGCTGATTTACAACAAGGCCACTATTTCTCTGGAGAGAAACACAATGTTGAGTGTGAGCATCAGGCAGCGTTTAAATCTGGTCAAGTCATTGAAGCGGGGCTGGTCCTGCTGACCGCTATGACATATTCAGTCCAGAAATGTGGACCTCTGAGGATCCAACGCCTGCGCTGGGCCACAGCTTCTGTAGTTTGACATTTAGAAAACACGCCCATCACATTAAATGTTAAACACGCCCATCATGTTACTTTTGGCTTCAGCCAGGAAAGGAAATGAGACAATGTATTTAACACTGTCAAATCACTGTCAACTGATCAAACAGTTAACAGCGCCGCAGTCTGTAAACATACATCTAATGCTTCCTTATTACATCTTATCACCTTCCCATTAGTGTTTTATTGGCTTAGTAACTATCTCACTCCACTTTTATTGAGCATTGATTATGCATTTAATGCAAGCCACATTTTTGCATGTGACTTAACGTGCTTGTTGCTAACTGACAAGTTTAGCCTTAGATTTGGTAAGTACATTAGTTATTTTGTGTAGCATTTTGGAGCAGTTGGGAAATGGGTTCTCTACTTTCACTGCATGTTTTATTATTAAGGAAGCAGGCTTTTAAGAAAACATACAATATACCATAATTATTTAGCAATATGAGCTAAAATATTTTAAAGGACCCATGTATCAAAATAAAAGTTAATTTCAATTCTAACATAGAAAGTAATAAAAAGCAAATGTAATAACTTATTTTTCATTTTGATCTCACCACATTTGGTTGCATGGTTGGTATCACTCAACTTACTGGACCTAAACAATTAATGCAGCTCTGATTGGACTATAAAATTCAAAGATATTTAATCCCCTGTATGTTAAACCTAAATGACATCAAAATATTAGAAAGCCAAAATGTGTTGTAATTATGCGTCTTTTATGCGTCAAACCTCTGTCTCGATCTATTGTCGACCCTGTCAAAATGAACCCAAAAGCTACAGAAGCACAAACCCACACAAACACACACTACAAAGCGCGGCCTAACTGCTGAGGGATTTACCCCAAATCTCCCCATCTCTAAACAAACACCAAGGTGTGTTTGCTAGACAGTTGCATTCGGTGTTGAGGTAAAGGCAAGCCTAAGCAAATGGCTGAGGTGAACATTAGCGACAACTTTTTTTCTCTCTTTATCAAGCTGTCTGTTCTCTTCAAAGATGGAATGAAAACGGATACGGTTGAAACTTCAAACGCCTGGCACTCTCCTTTACCAAGGAAGCTTAGTTGTCGCATGCATCTCTGATACACCTTACAATCTTATTGACACAAAGAAACAAGGTCAAACACTCTCTAGGGAGAACACGCCGGCAGTGCAGTCAAAAGACCTATTCCGACTGCGGTTGCTTCTGCTGTTTTTAAGGACGGATCCAAACAATGTCTGACATCCAGGAGACATTAGCTGCACAGAACAGTGGTGGGAAAGCAATGCGACTAATACACAATTCCAGCAACTCTCTTAACCTTTTCTTCTAAAACAAAGAGGCAAGATAACTACCTCGCACATCTTTTAAAATCTTAATCTGCAATCTGACATTTCCTAACCACAACAAACACACAAGTAGCTGATTTTTATCACCAAACCAGAAAATATCATTCAGAGTGCCTCAAAAATTATGACACTGTTTAAAGTGACATGTTTAAAGTCTAGAGACTTAAGTGTTGGGATGTAGGCCTACAGACTCGCCAATTAATCCTGTTTCCTGTTTTCATTTTCTAATCATCTTTTTTTAGCAATTGCAAGTTAAGAGAATGGTGAACAGCTACCCCTATTTTATTTATTTTTCAGCCAAAAATTATTAGACTATTTTTGAGAAGATGTTGAGTAGCTAATGTCCTGAGACACCTGCGTTTAGCATCCATTCTGCTACTTCAGGGTTAAACGTGACCTTGCTAGCTTTATTAAACATAGGCTATGGCCTACATGGGTCAGTGGGTTGTTTCAATGTTGCCAACATTTCCCTAATGTTAAAAAGTGTCACATAATTCACCTGCTTTGTCAATGTTTTAATTGACAACATGCTAACAACATCGACAGGTCAACTTTACACAAGACGAGTGCTGTCACGCGGCACGCCCCAGCCGTAAAGTAAAACAGATAGCTCTATAGCAACGGAGGCGCGTGCTTGGTCCATCTTTTCTCATTAGCCCAGAGTGGACGGCTGCAAGTCATTAGTGTTCAAAGAAGGAACGGCTCGAGAGGAAAAAAAAAAAAAGACGACGCACCAAGAGCCAAACGACGTGTTCAAAGAATAACAAATATTTATTATTACGGCATGCTCTTATAAAACCGCTACTTACTGTAAAGGCTCTAGACCAGTGCAGTTAATAGGCTATTAGGAGATTAGCCCGTCGTACAATATGAATGACTTTGATTTAGTTAATGCTGCTCATACTTCTTTAGGACTGCAGGCAATTACATTTCGTCTGCATTGGCAACTTTATGGGAAGCGTGACGTAATGATAGTGTTTAATCATATCTTAGCAATGCCACTATAATGTGCAGGAATTTGTAACTCATAACCGAGGCACGGACTTAACACTGGGGCATAGTTCTTTGTAAATAAATTACGCTTGATATACAGAGGCGTTTCAAAAGATGGTGGGTACCTGGGGCTAATGCACACACTAACCCATAGAGTCCCATAGAGCATAGTTTATTAATTATGAACCCATGCCCACGGGTAATCTGACAAACATTATAATGATCATAAAGACAATATTTGTGGCCATAGAAAATACAGTCTAATAAATGTGTGATTTATATTTTATTTGTATTTATTTTTTAAACTACATTTTTAAATCATAGTGGTTATTTTTATCCAATGAAGAAAAGTAAGAAAAGCCCCCTAAATAGGAGCAAATATTTAGAAATAAAAATATATTTTTTGTTGCCATGTATTTTGGGGTATAGCTATTGATTTTGGGGATATTTAGAAATAAATTGACTTTTGTAGTTAGTATGCTAAAAAATGTATTGGTAAATTCTTTTTGGCCCAATCCTATTAACATTTTTTTAGTCTCAGGTTATTTTACACATCATCTCCTCTGCCTAATTTTATGCCCACTATATGTTGGAGCTTTTAAAGGGCTATAAATGGCACACGCAAGAACATGCACACAGCAGTAAAAAGAATAATGTAGTACACATACCTGCAGCTGGAAATAGAGGACCAGAAAGTGTAAACACCTAAGTGGAGAGAGGGGAGAGAAGGAGGAGGCAGTGAATCACGGGCAATTACATGAAGAATACACGCAGCCAATACCTGCATTTCAGCCACGCGCAAATATTAAGCGTTTTTGGCGACTTCTATTGGTAAGAATGTACCGGATAGCAAAGGTGAAGTGAACACTTACAGGTAGAGGAACCTTGAAGGCAAAGGAGACATGGTGACTCAAATACACCTGGAGTACACCTGCTTTCACTTGATTTTTAGCCACGGTAAAAGCCTGGTCCGTTCGCTCCCCCACCCTAAAAGTGTCTCGGACCGTGTCCACTTTTACGCGTCCTTTACGCACGCACACAAACGAATGGATCCCAAAAGTGAGGACAGATCACCGGACACGGCGGCGGGGAGCAACATGAGGCGCTTCCTTGTCGGAGGCTGAATTATCCACAACAGTCTCCAAAGAAATCCACCAAAAATCGTCTTTGTAAAGTAGAGCCAAAGCAGGGACAGAGCGCAAACTTTCCAAGACTTAAATACAACTACTATAAAAATGTTGTCCCCCAAAATCCTCCAGAGCGCTGAGCCTCTTCTAGTCCGTCCGTACCTGCGGGGGATTTCTACACCTTGCACGGGACATCTTCTAAGGGCACGATGAATGATAGACGCCTTTCCTTCCTCCCTCTTTCCCTTGTTTAAAACGAACCGTTAAGATGTGTTAAAAAAATCTAATCCAAAGTTCAGAGCGTGTGCGCAGCGGATCCCCTGGGAACTCGCTCGCTCGCTTGCTCGCTGTGAATCTTGGTGATGGCGCAGCACTGCCTGTCAGTGGTGTTTGTGCGTCTGCGGCTGCACATTTGGGCACAGAGAGGCTTTTTTGTTGTTGGTGGGTGGAAACATGTCAGCGGTTTGCACCTGATAGGGTAATCTGGGAGAGACCAACAGCTTTTTCCCCCCTTCCCCAGCTCACGGCGCGCACAAGAGGAGAACAAGGGGATTATGCGCGTTTTGGTTAGTCTTCAGTGATACTTCGTGTGTGTCGTGTAAGTTTGGATAAGCGTGGTATTGTTATTCATAAAGGCAAAGACAACATTGGGACATCTAAACCCACTGGAACAAATGGATTTGAAATATGTATGACATTATTTATTTTTTTCCAACTTACTCCAATTTTTTAAAAACCGTATCACTGATTTTGATTATAAATTTTTTAATATAGTCTTATTATCATTTAATTATGTTTTATGGGGATGCATATTAGAGCGAGACGTGGTGTCGTAACGCACTGAAACTACTCCGATGTTATTTGCTCCCTTTAAGCTGCTGCCCGTTTGTGGATTGGCCCGCACTCTTCCAGACACCATTCAAATGCGCGTTCCTGTCAACCTCGATTTTTCCCCCTCCTGTAATGCGCCATAAGTTATCTCGCATTTACATGAAAGGGAGGTGTGAATGTGTTTACGAGCGCTTCAGACCTGGCAACGGTAAAATGTGTACACATTATAAAAAAAAGAACAAGAAGAAGAAGAAAAAAAAAAAGCTTTGTGGTTTGTCTTTATTGTGCCATTAAAACTGGATACTCGGCATTCCTGGGCCATTGATATTCAAAATGATTCGAAATAATTACACAGAGCACTTCCCATGTTGGGGCATTTCAAAGGCCTCCTGCAGGGGGTTTAGTAGCAGATGAAGTGAGTGTTTAACTAAGAGCTCCAGCTGCTTGTGCACAAAAGCCAATCAGCCAGAAAAAAAAATAATAAAATTACTAAGAACACATCTATTTACGGCTTTGGTTTTAAAGGCAACATCTGTTTTTAATACCAAAGGGTTCATCAAAAAGATAAAAGCTTTGAAGCTCAGTGCAATGGGGTAATCCCTGGACATAAGTGTTGTATAATGTCATTTAGCATGACTAATTTGCTTGCCCCAGGGCGGGAGTGATATTACAGCAAAAAATAACCAAATAGTAATTATCCCTGAAGATAATTGGGCGATTCTCTGACAAATACAGGGCTATGGTCCGTTTGATCCGATGAGCTCTTCCCCGCTGATCAACTATAAAGATTCCAACATGAGGACACCTGACAACTGATTTAAAGGAGGCAGCATGATAAACAGCAATTACAGCGCTGACTGCGATCGGGCCAGCACTGTAAAGTCACTCACCGCCTCTTTAAGCACAGGTTTGGGGCTGTGTTCTGGGTAGCATGACTGTAAATCCACAAGAGAGAGAGCAGCAGCAGCAGCCCTTGTTGGATGTGGCCACCTGTGACTCATCCCTGCTCCATGGTAAAAGGGTCATTTTGTCCATGACATGAACATTTAATTTGACTTTCAAGTGGGAGATAAATATCAGCCACGGGCATAAATTGCAGCCTGCAGTTTGTGCACTTTGGCAGCTGACCAATGGGAGTTGGTCGATGATAAAGGTTTGTTTAAGAAATTATATCAGTTGCATAAAATATGGAAAATTGGCCTAAAATGACCTAAGAACATATTTGCCTTCACACCACAAATTCATCATGTAATGCCAGATAGAAAAAGTAGCAACACATTTCCAAATAGAAATGGGGACGCACAAAAAAAAAGCACATATATTTCAAGCAAACTTAACATTGCCATTTTTTTAAAGAATTCATCTAACAATAGTGAATTAATTGCATGATCATGCTTTGGCAGAAATCACCTGCAAGTTTGAGAACAACAAAAGGGCATTGTCAATGTAAAGATGCTCAAATCTTAAAACACTTTTTTTATTTTTGTTTTAAAATCAGATTGATAAACTTATGCATCACAAGGATTACATAAGACCGTGCTAAAGCCTTCACACATTTTCACTTTTATACCTTATATGCATTTAAATCTTATATGCATTTAAATGTCTGATAACATGGATTTTATGACTTGAGCAACATATGGGATTCTTGGGGGCGCAGTGGCGAAGTGGTAGAGCTGTCGTCCTTCCCCACAGTTCTCGTTGTGTCCTGTGGAAAGATACTTAACCCCCCTTGCCTCTAGTGGTGTTCCAGCAGTAACACAGGTGAATGGAACCTTATGAAAGTCGCTTTGAAGGAGAACGTGAACTAAAAATGTAAATGTAACAATGGTGAATGGAAGCTTCATGTAAGTCGCTTTGAATAAAAGCGTCTGCTAAAAAAACAAAAAAATAAAAAAATAAATAAAAATAAAAATGTGGTCAGGCCGATTCAAGTTTAACAGTCTTTAAGGAGGAATACCCAAAAACCATGTATATTTCTGGTTCTAATATTCTCTACCCACTCACTGACAGCTCTAATTCGGAATTTGAGACAAAACGTCTTCACCTTGAAAACTGAGTCCAGATGCTTTTGCTTTAATTTTATCTTCAAGATGATCTGGATGACTGAGAACCTTCAAAGCCTACACTTGGATAATTTGTTAAAGATCAACACTTTGACTAGAGCGGTCTCCTCTCTAAACAGATCCTGCTCTCTTCTTCTCTTCAAGGCAAACCTCTAAATGGCCTTAATGACTCCATGCAAACAGCATGTGACGGAGGACAAACTACTACACCGCTTCCCGTTCCTTCTCTCCTCCCCCTCGTTCAGGTGAGACTTAAAAGGCCTGTGTGGTAGCGCTGTCCACTCCTCTGGCTCCTCTCTCTGTCACCCTCAACAATGTCAAGGTGTCGTGACCCCGTAGCGACCCGGGCCGCCGCTAGTCGTTGGCCTTTGGTAGCCTTCACGGGGCCATAGGCGTAAAAAAGGGCTGTGTTTGTAGAGCAGGGTGTGGGGTCAGCGTGCACTAATGGGGTGAGGCTGACTTCAGTGAGATGAGAGGAAGAAGGCCGTCCTGTTTGGTTCTTCACACGCTTGCCGGCCTGTGACTTCTAGTTTAAAGGCTTCTGGGTGGCTTATATGAGTCAGTGGTCACCCCTCGGCTTCAATCGCCTCACCTTGGGAATTGAATAGGGCGCATGCACCCCCTCTACGCTCCCCTTCTTCCCTTAAAGTCAATATGTTCGTGTCAGAGATGAAAGTGCAAAGTGGGAGGGACGCAGAGGGGGTCCTGACACTAATGTAGTACATTGGGCTTCACTTACTGATCTGCCAAGTTCTTTTGTCAAGTCTTAAATGGCTGCTAGGGCTCTTTGAAGCACTGAGCGTTATCCCACCTCCTATAGCCTCAATGAGATATCCTCTGTGAAATTCTCACAGTTCTGTCAATGGGCATAGAAGCCACTTTTACCACTTTTCTCCATATTTTGGGGAATTTGCCTTAGGGCTTTTGTTTTGGTGTATCCCAAATACACAGTAGAGAATCAGATAAAAAGCAATTCCAATGAGTAGTTTTTATAAAAGGAATTTCATTAAAGGGCATAAAGAATGTAAATATAAAAATCTGTGGAGGCAGTGCATATTTAGTCTCTACCCATTTGTCAGCTCTCACTTGAGATTTCAATAGTGAGACATTTTCAACTCATGGATTGTTTCTAGACTAAATTAAGAACGTAATGTGTATGCTTTTTAGCTTATGTATAAGTAAAAGTGAACCAAAGAAAAGGAAAAATGGTTCTGAGTACTAGCATGAGCTAAGGCTAGTGAGTAGTAAATGTTGCATAGATTCTGTCCTCAACTCCAGGTAAAATGGCACCTAACAGGCACATACAATGAACATAGTGACTTTCTCAGAGCTAGCTAAAAACAACAGCTATATTATACAGAGAGTCTGAGCCTATTCTTATTCACAGGCTACATCCATAGAATGTATAAAAGGCTACAGCAGAGATTCTTATTTCCCTAGCCTTTTAATCGGGTTTTGGGTTGGACCAGATGCTTAAGAACACTTGTTGTGGGTTCTTTTTTTTGTAAAATAACCCAAGAAAAGGTAAATTGTGTCTGTGTGCAAAGTGGGTTTTTTCAGATTTTCCCTGTACATGGGACAGAGATATTAAAAACTGGACTGTCTTAAAAAACAACATAGACACACAAATAGGCACCGAATAGGGATTCACCATAACCACCTTGTTTCCTGTTGGGGACCAATAAAGTCTGTCTATCTATCTTTGTTTATGTCTATATATGTCTATGACCAAGTTTACCATACAATCTTTTTAGAAGACCTATTAGGCACCATGGGCGTGTTCATAACTGCACATGGATAATAACATAACTAATTTCACAGGCTAATTGACTGTCACAGACAGACTTTCTATAATCAGAGTGTCTAAAATCAGATTTATTTGCAACGTCAATATTTTACAGCTATTTTATGAAGAAAAAGATGGAACCAAATCAACTTGCATTCTGGGAGAAGTGGAAATATGACAGGACTACACTGTGACAAATAGGCATAAAAAAGGGGATAGACACACATAGTTGCATCGACAAGACAAACTTCAAATTTCAAAAAGTCTGAAAAAGCTGTCTGGGAGTTGTCGGAATAACATTATTCCAGATTGGTGAAAGCGTGCCTACTGAGAATCACTTCAGATAGAGTTTAAATCCGTCTGCAGTTTCAAAGCACCTTCATTGGCTGCCAAGCACGGCAAGCCAGGTAAACTAAGACCTTTAACTTGCTTGTTTTTCTCACTCCCCGTCTCTTGTCAGCTAATCTCTGTGGGTAACCTTATCTTGAGTGGCTGCCCCCTTCATCCGCCCTCCCTCCTCGACAAACTGGACTGTGAAACAACTCTCCCCATTCATAACACTTGCCCTCTTTGAGCTCTAGCCGCGGATTCTTTCTTTGGTTTTGTCTGGTCTTCAAGTTATTTAAAAATTTAGTCAAGTGTCAGTAGCTATTTGTTGTAGACTGAGTATATGTAACAAGTAATAGATTTTTTGCAGATATGTGAAATACTTATCAAAAATAACAACACAAACAACTTAAGACTCCCCATACTGGTACTTAAACATACTGTACCAGATATTTTTCTCTTCTAGTTGGGGAAAATGGTTTAAACCCCAAATAGTTTATTGTATAAGCAATCATTTGTGGAAAAAAACAGAGTTTAGGATGCCATTTACCATTTATTAAAGGGATTATAATAGACGAGAACCTGTTACTCGGTGTATTTTTTAAGCATTGAAAATGTTTTTTAACAGAGAAACAGCTCAAAAAATAAAAATATCAACAAAGAAAAGGGAGGCAATGTAAAACGCGGATAAATACTGTCAATTTAATCACGTAATCTTTAACAAGGAGGAGATCATCGCCGCCCTTCAGCTAAGCTGATGCTAAGCTAACGCTAAAGTCTAAACTTCAGTTTAATATAATGTATTTTGTAGAGTTTGACCCTCGGCAGGAGATGACCCTCGGCTACTTTTGCAAAGAGTGGAGTCTGAGACAGGGACGGCAAAAAGAAAATCAGGTAGTGCAGCTTTAAGAGTTTATTCATTGAGCTTATTGAAACCATGAGTTTGGCAATCCTAAAAAATTTTAAATACAAAAGTATAATTTAATAATAAATTATGCAGCGTTATGGCTATTAATGCAAGGATTAAAAGTTTGTCTGCACTGTTCCAAAAAAAAAAAACAGTATTGAAAAGTTGTTTTATGTTAAAAAGTTGACTTTCGCCATTTTACTTTTTTATTTAAAATGACTCTAGCGTTAGCAGCAGTGGGGTTCACAGCACCCCATCTGGCCTGGTGGAATACTACATAGTTTTCAACAGCTTTGTGTATCCATGTGAATGCAAATCTGTCCAAGACTTTCCCTTTCTGTTGATTGCAACATTTAATATTTCACTGGGACGTCCTATCTGCCACTAATATTTTTTTCTATTTGTTGTAATGTTGTAATATAGTTGAACAGATGCCTTTTGTGATGTGTTGTGCCTATGACACACACTATAACATTGTGATACATGTAATAATGACTATATAAGATTGGATCATAAATACAAAGACAATGCATTCCCATGGTTTTGCAAAAAATGGACAGTACTTGCGTCTGTCTTGCATTGTTTCCATTAGCTTCAGTCGCCTGTTTAACATTAATGCTGATTTTCTCCATCTCAGTCCTGTGGGAAGTCCAAATGTCCAAAACATAAACAAAAGTATGGGAACTCTCATTGCTGGCCTCTAACACATGCAATAACTTTGTGACGCCATGCGTCGTGGAGACCTCACTAAACTATCCCTGCTCAAATGGATTCTTTGGCCATTGCTCAGTACAAAACAAGTGCCAGAATGTGTCACAGTGCTACAATTGAATAACAATCAGCCGGCGGACCCCATGTGTTCAGGGTTTTTGGCCGATGTTTGACAAATCAATGTCAACTCCCTTGGACAAGCAGAGGTAATCAAAAAGACTCTCGGACTGTTATTGAACAATACGAAAAGCCTAATAACATAATAAGCCTTCAGAGCTGGGTGGACTGCTGCTAAAGGTTTTGAGAAGTAGAATGATGTAAGTGTTATTTGTCAGCTCTTTAGTCGTTTCTCCTTCAGCAAACCCAATTGTTTGCTTGACGGTCATAATTACTTAATCAAGGGGTTGGTTGTTTGTAAAGTGGTATGAAATTGCTGCAAGAGGCTATTTACACGACAACGGTGAAAACTGAAAGTGATATGGTTGGGAATTGGAAAGGTCTATTTCAGCTCCATGTGTAAAATGTACACATTGCAGAAGCTCAAGCACAATAGTGTAATAAATGGAGCAAAAATGTGGAATAATAAAGTTATTCTTGTTTATTGTCATGCATTGCATTACACAATACAAACTTTTATTTTTGTAACACTGACTTATCTCAATCTGCCTCAACTCTGTCACTACAATTACATAACTTACTTGAGTTACGTTTTTAGAACAATTATACTGTTAAACTAGACTGTCTTTGTCTTTGTTTGAAAGCACAGGAGGGAATCAAACTGTTCAAACTAAATACACTCAACTCTGATGCTTCATGTGGTGTTGGCATTTAATAGTATGGAGCTTTGTTAGAGAAGAAAAAAATATAATGTTAAACTTGACTTCTTTGTAGCATTAAATATAAGAATAAACTATGCTACCTTATGTAACCATTCAGTTTTGAAAAGCAACATTAACACTAAATTGTTTAAAGAACAACATGACAATGTCAGAGAAACATCTTTTTCACTTAGAAATGGCAGCACAGGAAGCACAGGAATGCATACCATTACCTACAATAGACTAAGCTTCTTCTTTTTTAACTATATATGTTAGAGTTCAAATCACAGACAAACAATTTAACCAACAGCAGAGTGGCATAAACTATGTATCTTTGCTGAAAATGACTGATTATTGCTCTAAATTAGTTTACTTCCTCCCAAGTTAGGAGCACCTTAGTTCAGCTAAGCCATACACAAGCAACCTTCCACCCAGGTATGTTGGCTTAATTAAGAGACTGACTCACGGTCATTCCAGTTGTAGACATTTTAATGCATTTTAAATGTCTGATTCTAGTAGTACATTCAAATGTAACAAAAACTGTGATAAGGTTATTATGGCACTAATCACAAGAAGTGTCTTTGGAGTCATTTGCACTAAATCTGTGACTTTCACCCAAGTGTCCAGCTGAGCTGAAGTGGGTGATGGAAGTTTAAAGGTCTCATTAAAGACACAAAGAATCTGAGCAATGAAAAAACAACTTGGAAACAGCTTTGAAAAGGTGATGCTTAAGATTGAAAGGGATGTGGAAGCCCACCAAGTGTGTGACCTGGTCCCGCCCACTTAATTTGATGAGGACTTTGATTTTCGGTCATTACCTTCATGTTCGGGGTGAGAAGTACTAAGTGAGTGTTCAAAGGAGAAACCTGTCAGGCTAATGGTTATCAGATTAGCCCGCTGTCTGAAATGCACTTCCTCAGGTGGACATGCATTGCTGTCATATATTGTCGGCTTGGGCAACATTTCTGGAAATAAATAGAAAATACTAGTAAAGATTGCACATTATTTACTTTACTTACTTGACCAGAATTGGGCCTAATATGAGAACAGCACAACAAAACTTTCTTAGAAGTTTTATCCCCAATACTTTGAGATGCTTTGAACCCCTTTTGATAATACTGTCCCGACTTGTACTGTTCCGCCAAAATCTCCTCAATGTACCGTACTTTTGGCAAATGGTTTGATTATTCTGAGTTCATTAAAAAACTTCTCTATTGAAGTCACAGCTTTGTGGGATGTTGAAGAGCTCCCACTCACAATGTTGCATGTTTGGACCATTACATTTGGTTTCACTAGCTTTGTATTAGCATGAAAGTCCTCCTTCTGAGTGGCCCGATCAGCTGTAAGAAGTGCCAGTGCATTTGGAGAGTCTGAACAGTAGAAGCTAGCCTGAACCTGCACTTCCACTAATCGCCGGGCCCAATCCATTCCCCTGTCTAGCACCTCTTCAGAGGCCGCTCGACCCTTTGTTCTGACAATACACAAACGACCATTCAAATAGACCGACTCTGTAATCAGTGAAATACTAGCCTCTGGGCTTTGGAGAAAAAGAGAAGAAAAAGGAAGGGGAGCAAGCTACACAGAAAGAGAGAGAGAGAAAATTCACCCATGACCAATCAGCTCTAACTACCTGTCTGGCTTTAGTCGCAGATGTTATTTAGGTAGAGAAGGAAAATGTGCCCGTTCCAGATGTAAGATGTAGAGAAGAATGGCTGGTACCTCCACCCACAAGACAAGAAGGGATGCTTCCACACCCAGCGTCTACCATGCTTGGGTTGTTTTAACACTTGACTTTGGCCGTTAGAGAGATATGTGATACATTATGTCACACAGAACTATAAATAGAGCGAGACAGAAAAATGTAGTTTCAAGTAATCCAATAGAAATGTGGCAAAAAAATACATTCCTTATTGAAACTGATGAATGGGTGTATATGTTTTGACCCCGACTGCATCCAATGTGTATCCCCATAACATTCTAAGAGAAGCTTAGTCTTATCACTGACCAAGTATCTCAAAATGTGGATATATCATGAAAAATCCAAAACATTTGATGCTTCTCCAATGTCTTGTGCATAGAGAGCACTAGTCGCATCCTTTTCAGGCTCCAAATGTGTAAAAATTATGAATAGAAGTCAGTGTAATAATCAGTATTTTTTGATTCTTTAGACTGTCACCTTCAATTTTTAATGTTCTAACTGGACAATCGGAAGATTGGCAGTTCAATTCCCGCTTTTCCTGGTTCATAGTGTTGCTGTGTCCTTAGACAAGACACTTATCCCACCTTGCCTCCAGTGTCTGTGACACTGGTGTGTGAATGTGTGAGTGAATGGGAGAATGGAAGCTTGATGTAAAGTGCTTTGAGTGCCTAGTAGGTGGGAAAGCACTATATAAAATCTATGCCATTTACCATTTCTGTGTGATGTATCCCTTTCTCAAGTGACATATCCAAGCATCCTAAGCATTCAAATGTTCAATGACTTGTTTCACTTTGAAGTAGGCAGTGTATATTTGACTTGTGTATTCACCAAATTAGTTTCTGTTGATCTTGCAAAACAACCCACTTGGAAAGAATACAGTTGTGTATTCTGCTGAGTATTGGTAACAAATTCAGACAGCAGGTTCACACATCCAAAGCATATCAAACAATTAATAATTATTTTTAATTACTGCAGGAATGGCTTACCAGAGAAAAATCTCAAATGTAGAAGTGAGCATGGCCTCTCTATGCTTGGGGCTAAGTCATTACAGAGATCAGCTTTTAGAAATTTGGGTTGTGACAAATTGCCTTGTGTAACCACACAGGTTTGAGTGAGGCATGCCTGTCAGAAATCTAGTAAAGCAGCTGCCTAAGGCTGACACTGCAGTGATCCACAGGAGATAACTGAGGATCAGATGCCTGCACTTTTTGTTGTGTCAATCTGGGATGTACTAATAAATAAAATGTAATTTTTATTCACAGTCAATGTACTGAATGAAAAAGAATGAAAAAGCATAGGTTTTAAAAGGTTGTCACTCCTCTGCTAATATCTCACCAATCTCTCTACAAATATTTTGACAAAATATGAGCATTTAATACAGTATAAATGATCTGCATTCACACAGATACAGTACCTTCAGCTGTCGAGAACACTGTAGTATTTTTGACAGGCCAGCTGGGACTGTAAAGCCCAACTAAGTTTACCCGACAACAACATGGGTGTCAAAACATCTTCTCAGCTGGATAAACCAAATCCTAAATCGGACATCAACTATCACCCGCAATAAAAAATGAAAAAGAATTCAAACAGCAATGACAAACTGTTGTTTTGTACAAGATACAAGATATATTGCAAAACTATAGACTGAAAGTTGACGGGGGTGACAGTGGTTAATTCACTAATGTGGATGAGTATTTGAACGTATGCACAACAAATCAAGATGTGTCAGAAAACAACGTTTCCTCGCTCTGTGCAGTCTGCCTTTAGTGCTGGTGTTAACGTCAATCACATGCATATCAATACAACCACTCTTGGCATTCCTACATCAGATCTCCTGACGTCGTTCATACAAGACACTCTCATACAACGGCATAAGCAGAACCAGAAGACATGTCCACAAGTGGGACATCCAGAACAGATACCCAAGCCCCCTCAGCTGATAATTGTCATTGAAGTGCAGCTATACTCGTCAATACTCACTCGTCGCCTCTATGGTTTTATAGAACAGTAGTGCAAAGTAGCCAGACAGAAAACTAGGGGTAGAGTGAGTAATGCAACAAGGAAACGTACCCAAGCCAGGATTCAAGCCAATGTCTCACTTGTTTTGTGGCACATGGTGAGCCATCCAAATATGACATATGATAAGGTTGAAAGGTTTTGGGGGACCCTAAGGGATGGCCCAATTGGCTTTTTTAAGATACGTTTTGATCTCATTCTAATCATTTGGTAGCAATTGCGAACAGTGGTTAAGAATAAAGATTTTCTTCATTCAGTAGCCAAGATTACTTTGAGATTACAGCTAATATTTGAGAGCTATGTGCTTTAGTTTGAGTTTCTCTTTCCAGTAGTTGAGCTCAGAAAATCCCCCGGATCAAAACAGACTAAAGCCTTAACTCTCTTTATGCGTCTCCTGTACGGTAGGCAGGAAAAAAAAAAGCTTGTGGGCAGAGGAATGCAGCTCACATCTTTGCCATTGCAGCCGTAGAGGTAATGCACTCGCGTGTTGGCGCTTGTCAGGATAAGCGCAACTCCCTCTTCTGTATTAATAAGCGCAAGTTCTATTGCTGTTTTGTGGGCTGTGTTTTACAATGCCAAGCCTTACAGGATGATGAACTCCTCCACCTCTTCCTCCAATTCACACAATTACTCCCCTACAATGTCTGTTTAGCTAGTGCTCCCGATTCCAATAGATATTCCCAAATCATCTTAAAAGAATTTACTACTTGGACTTCCTATTTGATTGACAGATTAAAAAGTGGAACGTGACTGGAAGAGTTAAAAATAGTCCATCCTTGGTATTCAGGTAATTTATGACAAAGCCACAGAGTTCACCGATTCTGACAGGAAAAGAGAGTTGCCTGCATCTCCATTTTTCTATTTTCTTTTCAGAGAAATGTTTATTTAAGCGCATCATCCGTGACAATTGACTTATCCATAGAAAGAGCTGTTATTAAGATACCATCAACTGTCAAAATGGTGCCGTGAAAGAGCAAATCGCTGGCGATGACAATGATGGCTTCCTTTCCATCTAATATAAACATACCAGCATGATCACTTTTTCCCTTGGGGCAAAGGTATTGTTCCATTTTGAAAGCTCTCAGTGAATGTGAGAAATGTTCTCTTGAGATTTCTTTTTTTTTCTCTCTGCTCGTTTATTTGCTTGTATCCAGGTGATGTGCCAACCTGTCACTTCAAGCACAGACGGTCTTATTTCCTCAGAGCAAAGGTCAAAACAATAGTCACTGGAAGGATGGGTGGGGGCATGTCTGAGGGGGCGGGATGGAGGGCTAACAGACCCGAATCAGAAAGACATGACATTGGCTTTAATAAAGCTGGTAAAACATTTCATGGATTTCTGTGTAAAGAGTTAAATACCATGCCCTTTATCACTACAACATGGTCGTACTGTGCGAGAACATATATTTCCAAGACGTCCAGCATAATGTAGAACTCTGAATTACAATTCAACTTTTTAGTCCTTATTGAAAATCAATGAAAGTCTTGACACACCAATATCAAGACATTCTAATAGTGCAGAAAAGTTAATAGCTCCGGAGAGCCATCTAGTGGCACAAAGTGACACATCAATAGGCTGCTCTATGAATTGCACTCTATCAATCCTCTGCCAATATCAAGTGTCAAATCTGGTATTTTTAAGATTTGTTCATTTTGTACTGCTCAGTCCCATTAGGAAAAAAATATTTTTATAATACAGTTTTAATGGAAGGTTTAACCCTCCTGGGTCCCTCAACATATTTTTTTATTTTATTATATTTTATTTTTACATAACTTTGTCTGTGTTTATGCAAATGTTATTCAATTTGGGCAGGTTGTATATTGTCGGATGAATTAAAAAACAAAATTTTTGTACCCCGCCTAAGGCCCAAACATAGCTGGGATAGGCTCCAGTCAACAGCAACCTCTAACAAGACTAATTGGTAGAAAATGAATGAATACATTTTTGGGGGATCATGTCTTCAAAATGTTTTTAAATAAATTGTCCATCCTGAGACCCTTCAGCATTTTTTGTGCCACTTCCATTCAAAATGCATTTTTATAATACACTACCATTGCAAAATTATCTGAGGTTAAAATTCCTTCAGGTTTCCATGGCAATCTTTTTTTTGTGTGGATCAATTTATTAATAAGCGACTTCAAAATTCAAAACAGATTTGGATAGTGTCTTTAAATAAAAAAAATTGCATTAATGGGATGGAAATGTTTTTTGTTTTCTTTTTTTCAAAACACAGAGATTATTTTCTAAACCCGGCACAAATATTTATACATTTTATTCATGTTTAACCCCTTAGTTAAACATTAAGAAAATGTATAAATATTTGTTATGTATGGTGAGGATTTAAGTTAATAATGACATTCATAAAAAAAATTAAAAACACAATATTTTTATGGCAATCTTTAAACAAGCATTTCTTTGGGTCCGAGAGACTCAGGTGGAGCACAAACTGGAAGGACCGATAAGGGTCAATGGCTGTAATTTTAAAAGCAGCACATGTGAGGTAAGACGCAAAATCTCCCAGTACTCATCTACATAACCACAACCCTAAAAATGAATGTCCATTGACATGTATTGTAATATGACAAACTAGAATGACTTGTAGCACAGATCACGTGATGATTGGAGTAACACAATCAGGTTATTGGAACGACTAAATATTGATGGGAAAATGCCATTTGCTTGGACACTTGATTTCTAATTCTATATTTAAGATCATATTCAAAATCTTTTCCAATTTGCATGTTAGAGGAAAATCAATCAAAAATAACTTTATTGATCACCATTGGAAAAGTTGTTCTCTGCATTTCATTCATCCATAATCTAGTGCCACTGGGGCAACCTGTGCAACATTGGGCAGACACTGAGTGGTGCCCAAGGGCCCTCTCCAGATCTTGAGCCAGTCATTGGTACTGACTAGAGGATTGCCTGTTCTGTTCACATCTGCAAGTTCTACTTTCATGAACAAAAATGGAGGTGTGTTCCTCCAACCCACTTCAGCTTAACAACATATTTATCATGGTCACAGCACTGAACGGAATCACTGAAAGGATTTACACAAAAGAAAAAAAAACACTTGTTGTTTTGGGGTCAGATGTTTTCTAAACTAGATTCACAGAAAATCAAGTTAAATTGAAATACATTATATTACCGGCTGTTACGTATTTGACTTTGGTGACTAAATTCTCATGTAATTACCAACATTACATTTGTTTGCCCTAATAAAGATCCTAAACACTCTTGTAAGTATAAAAGCTGTCTGCTACGGAGTGACGCTGCTGTGTGGAGTGATACAGTCAGTCTGACAGTACTGTAAGCATTCCCTGGAGGCACGTTAAGAGCTGCGGAGGTTGGATGAGGTTGCATAATGTGTGCCTGGGATTCATGAAAAAGAGCTTGTGTTTGACGCTCCCATCACGTCTGGAGAGTGACACTTTTGGCAGCAACATGGCTGACTGTATCAACTGAAAATTTGTAAATTAATTGATACTAGTTACTACAAGCCATAACAAAGGAGATGGTGAAAACAGGGGAATTTGCATGAGGATTTGAAAGTGTTAATCCTAAAAGTATGACCAATAAAACCAAACTGATGGATTGTTTATGTCAGATGTTGCACCCTCATCACAGGCTGGCCTGTGTTGGTCCGGAAAGGTGCCAGTTCCTAGTGGGAGACCAGGTAGATTGCTGGGTTTTGTGAGGAAATCAGTGGGGTAAGAGTGCTTTTTATGTATGGCTCTGTAAATATTCATTCATGTATGTTTTATTTTTTCATTAGGGGTCTCAGGTGACTGGAGCCTATCCCAGCAACTTAGGGACCTAGGCAGGGTACGCCCTAGACAGTGGTCAATAAGTCCGCTCCTCCAATACAAATTTCTCCCATGGGAAACTAAGAAAAAAACTTTAACCTCTTTATTAATGAGGGTTTTAGGTGAACCTAAAGCTGTTGTAAGGTTAAGATTACCGTGTTTTGTTATTTTTAATTTTTAATTTTTATTTTGTATAGTTATTGCTGCCTGCTGTGCTTTTTCTTTTTGGGATTTTGTGAGTTTCTTTTCAGAAGCCTGACCCTGTTGTAATAAATATCCCTAGCATGTGTATATGCTACTACAAACCAACTCTATGGATTACCTTTTTTTTAATGGGTCATTTTCCTCATTTGCACTGTAACCTTGCAGTTTTAAAAGCCAGAGTTAATAAATCTGCAGTGTTTGTTTGCTGGGAGCTGTTTGTAGTATAAATGTGTTTCATATTGTGGGTTTGTCCACGTCAATCTATGATAACTGAAAGAAACGCTTAAGCACAGTGTAACTAGGGTGCCTTTGTCTTTCTGTTCTAAATATTGTTAACATTAACTATGTCTCATATTTTTATTCCAGTGGCCACATAACAAATATAACACAATTTATCTAGTAGCATGAAACGGGTAGATTAATTGTATGATTGTGCAAATTTACCTTCTACTACTGCACCTTGTTTGAGCATCGCGCCTATTCTCTTCATCCAGGGGAAACAAAAAGACAAATACAGTTGCTAACTTGCTGGGTAATAGTCTGTTCCTGTCCTGTGGCCCTTCGTGTGATTGCTGAGTTAGAGAGGAGGCTGACATTTGCCTAATAGCTTTAATGTTGTGTTTGACAAGCACACAGAGAGGCTGCAGTCTATGATCTCACATGTATTACTCACCTGTGCGTTTGTCTGTGGCTACTGTTGAAACAAGGCACTGACAGGATGGGCTTCTTCTCTCAGGCTTTATTCTGTGTCTCTGGGTCGTCTTTGGGATCAACACCTTTGCAAAATAAATGTTTAGCAGGGGCTCTGAATGTAGGAAAAAATATAGCCTTTTTTATTTCATTTATTTAAAAAAAATTATAATGGCAGCATATCCGTGTGTGTTTTTTGATGGCTAATGGCAGTTGGCAAATTGAGCACCTGCAGGGACATGCTATAGTCCTCAAATATTATTGCGTCCTACAAAGGCAGAACCCAGTAACTGTGGTAACAGTGAAACTGAAAACCCAGTTTTTATGCTGTCCCTTTAAATGTGTTACAGGTACATTAAAAATATTGTAAAGATGTAATACCATGTCAAGGTTTTTTTTTTAATGGAATAAATCCACAACCCCTGATTTCACCTTTGACCATTAAAATGCAGATAAAGCTCTTAATTTGTGAAAGCTCTTAAAAACCTATATACAGCACAATATCACAGTTAAAATCATGAAGATAACAGTATGGATAAACAAAGAAATTAGAAATGTTTTATGAGAAATAAGACCAACCATTTGGCAGTAAGTGACACAGAGACTAAAACAGAGGCTAATACAAAGGCAGAGTGCAATAAATGTGTTTGAAATTGTCAGAATATTTCAAGCTATCGTTGGGGTTAGGGGCACTCTACCTATGTATTAGCGCAAATTTTGTAGTTTTAATTTTACACCAAAAATTATTTAAATGCATGTTGGACTCCGCCAGGGCTGCCTTTTTCCACTGGTCCTGTTCATTATTTTTATGGACAGGATATCTAGGTGCAGATATGAGACTGGTTGTACTTCCTGGTTTTTGCTGATATGGTTGTACTTCCTGTTTTTTGTTAGAACTTGAGCAGCAGCGTTCTGAATAAGCTGAAGCAGTTTTTAAGGCCTTTTGAAATGTTCCAAACTGTAAGGCATTATTGACTGTATCAGTGAGTTGTGGTAACAAATTGCTTAGAACTTATTTTAGAAATCTAGTGGGTAGAACATGGAGGCAGCAGGTGGATGAACTCAGGCTGGAGACATTTTTTTCAATTGTTCTGTCATTAATTGGTGTAAAATGTGTTAACCCAACCAAGTGTCTCCGAGGTGGTAGCAGTGTTGTTGTATGCCCTTTGGACTGCAGCATGTTTAATGCCTTGAACCTTGTTGTTACAAAATATTGCAAACTCGTTGCATTTAGTGGAGGAAACTAACTCTGAAGGAAATGGAGCTGGAGTGTTTGTTAATCTGTTCACTGTAGCAAACAGGACACATGAGTTGTTACTGCTGTTGTTGATGATCATGATAATGAATCTTGGATTTACAACATTTTCTTTCAGCATTCCCTTTTTTGTGCCCTGACAGAATGATGATTGCTCCACAACGCCTTTTACCTCCTCCAAAACAACCTTAACCTTAACAGAAGTGATGGTGTCCATAATATTGGTGTTATCAATAATTATACAAAGTTTGTTTTTAGTCTTAAATTATTCATTTATTTTCTACCGCTTTGTCACGTTAGGGGTCGCGGGTGACTGGAGCCTATCCCAGCAGCTTTGGGCCTGAGGCAGGGTACACCCTGGACAGTGGCCAGTTAGTCGCAGGGCTGACATATCGAGACAGTGACAGACAACCATTCACTCTCACATTCATTCAGAGACAATTTAGAGTTGCCAATTAACCTATACATGCATGTCTTTGGACGGTGGGAGGAAGCTGGAGTACCCGGAGAAAACCCACGGTAACAGGAGGAGGACATGCAGACTCCTCACAGAAAGACCGGAGCTGGCCGAGAATGTTTGGGTCGACAAAATATGCAATTTGCGTTTTCTCTTTGAGTGGCAGTATTTACACTATTTTGAATAATGTACCTTTTGTGTGCAACAGGGTATATATTTTTGTGCATTTTTATTGTGTACTGTGGTGTTCTTTTCATACACACGTTAAAAAAACTGCTGTGGGTGTTTATAAATATTTTGAAGCTAGTGCTATAAAAATATTCTTTTCATCACTCTTTTTCAGACTTTCCCTTGGCTGTACAAACCGCAAAGTATCATTTCAGTCATTAGTAGTTATTTGTAAGATATATCAGTTTTCACATTAAGTATCAATGGGAGTTGCAAACTGTCAAATTGTATAAAAATATTGCAGTTTCTTGTTATGACATAACTCTTACGGTTATAATAAAGTAAATAATAAAGCACATTTTAGTTTGGATAGAATCTCTGGAGATTTTTAAGGTGATAGTCAGATAAAGAAAGAGATTTAGAAGTATTTAATATGTGATGCACCTAAAATATTTTCATGCCACTTTTGCATCATTAACTAAACAGATTTGTTGTGTCAATAAGTGTGGCACAGTCTCCAAAGTGCCGCTCGGGGCACCTCGTTGGCCGACCCTTATGGATACGTCTGAGTGTGTGTGTACACACTTGGTGTGTGTGTCTGTGTCAATACCTTCAGGCGGGTTCAGTCAAACCCTGGACTGGAATTCAAGTCAACCACAAAGGGGGGATTTCCACGTGCCTCTCAGTCGTCTTGTTTGGAACATAAAATTGTGCGTCATCGCATGACTGCATCCGCCAGTGCGCCTCACATCCTCGGGGCTACAGGGCAAAAAACTCTTGACTCTTCAACTGGCAGTGAAGTAATGGCTGACTCACGCTTCAGGTAAAGGCCTAATCGATTTATATTATTATGAAAGATTGCTTTGAACTGAATGCTTTGACTTCAGTGCCACCCAGTGGTGACATCAACAATAAATGGTCATTACAATTAATATAAGCACTGATAAGATACAAGGACCAACTTGCCTTTGTCTTGACTGAGCTCCTCTTATGTCATTTGCTCGTCCGGTGAACATATCATCACTGTAGACCTCCAGTTCCAAACATTAAAGAAAACTAAGCTTCTCCAAATCTTAAAACACCCCCACCCTCGCTAATTCAGCCTTTCTTCTCCAAACTGTGTTGAGGTTCAAACATCAAAATTGAGTAGGTCACCATAACACAGTGTCAAAGAGAGAGGAGTGCATTTAATTAGGGAGACAGATGGGCCAGAATTATTGGCAATAGAGAGAGAAGAAGGCTGCCAAAATGCATGCATGTTCTGCATTTCACTCCGACTTGAAAAGAGAATATCATCGGCTCATCTGTGAGATATGGAACAACAAACTACAAACGGGTTACGTCAGAGCATGAATGACAGAACAAAAACCCGGCCTCAAGGACAATCCCAGCACAAGATATGGATAATCATAGGATGTTGAAATTCTTGTATGTAGCCATCTTACAGCCAGATAAAACATAGAGGAAAAAGATACCATATCCCTACCTGAACAAGATGAAATGCTTAACAATGCCTGCTGTAAGAGGCAAGTGAAAACAGAGCAGTCAGCATTGTGAGCAGTGGATCTCAATCACAGATAAAACCACAAGTTTGTTGTCAATCACATTATTTGCATAAAAACAAGTAATAAGGTAAAAATGTTCCAAGTATTCCAATGTTAGATTTACTTACATACATTTAAAAGCGCATTTCCAAGCTTTCACTGTAAAACTGATTAGTCAGCAATCCTCCATGGGTTTGACTAGTTTTTTTCCATCAAAGAAGCAAACTATTTAGTTGTTTTATTTTAAATACTTTAAATTTATGCACACTGCCAAACTTTAAACGTTTTAAATGTGTGTTTTTTTAGTTTTTGGTGGCACTTAGAGGCAAAACTGCAGACAGATATTTTACAGTTAAATCCTACACTTACACTACACGGTAGTCCTGCAGGGATATGATGTTGTCTATGAACAAACTGGACAAGAATTGGTCAGAAAATTGCAAAAACAAAATCAATTCCCCTGAACCCCTTAAAAGGGCCTCGGGTAAGGGCGCCGTCATACAGCGATATACCTTCGTCCACTAGAGGGCAGGCTCCAAAAGAAGAACTATAAGGAGAAATGCAATGGCGACTTTACAGTGTAAAAATCATGATTACAGCCTGGTACAAAAGATGGCTCCGGTCTCTAGAGCTAAGTTTTTACTACATGACAAGTAAAAACTATTTTACTATAACAGCAGAAAAGCACAAATATAAGGGCTATGTTATTGCCCTGTGGTAAGGCCAATATCAGCAAAAGTGGGAGCAATGAGCTCACAACATCCATGTTTATTTACAATCTAGGGTTCATATATGTATTTCCTAACAAGAATTTCTATACAGACAAAAGAAATGTTTTTCATTGTCGCAAAGAAGTAAGGGCTTCTAGGTTTTCTTTCAGGTTTTAGGGCACACTATAATCCTGCGGTCTGGTGTCATTGGTTCTGACCACAGGCAAAAGAAAACAGGCAAAAACACTTTTGGTGCCCTGTCAGCCCTAAATAAGAAAATCATTTCTGAATGGGATTTCTCTGCAATACCATGAGTGGCCACTGGTGGAATTGGCCATGCTATATCTTGGTCTTGCCATACATCTTTGGTTCTATGCAGCTTGAACAGTATGAGTTCCATACTACAAAAGCTGACCAAAAAACAAAATGGTGTTGCAATCACACGCCCCCGTTCTTGGGCCTACATTATTTATTTTGTACATGTATGACTTTGTATTATTAGCATATTATTCAATGACAAAAAGAAAAATCTTGATATAATCAATGAAAATAGATGGGACTTATTTTCAAAGGATAAATGAAACAAAATGTTTAGGAGTAAAAATTGATGAAGACTTAAGTTACAAATCTTGTATAAATTACACAATAGGGAAAAATAAAAAATGACTTACAGCCTATAGCTAAAATAGGCCTAAAGCTTTAATAGTTATGTCGGTATAGAGGTCTATCAAATCTATTGTTTGTAAAAATGTAAAGTTCTAAAATTCCACAATTTAGTTGATCTAAGTATTATTTATAAAGCCAAAAACAACCACATGTATATAATTTAAAAGGTACAGTGTGTTCGTACACTAAAGAAACGTTGATGTGATGGACTATGAAGAGTGTAGTCATTTTGCAACAGTTTCAGAATGTTAATAATGGATTAAATACTTTAGTACATATAATAGTATCTATTTGTTTTTCTTTTCTGTTGGGTGAATGGAATTTATTGTAATTGTTTAGCTGTTTTGCTACAATATATAGCACCTTTATTTAAACGTTAAAAGGGTTAGGCATAAGAAGTCAAAAGTATTTTTGTCAAAAAAAAAAAAAAAAAAAACAGAACTACAATATAAGATTTAGTTTATATTCCAGTATTCCAGCTGTTTACATGCAGACAATGTACACAGGTCTCTTTGGCAACCAGCAACCTTGTATTTTCACAACCAGGGGGGTAAAAGGACCTCTGACATGATTTTGGTGACTGCATCAAGCTACTGTCTATGTGTAAACAGCTTTTGTGAACGCAATGCCATACAGTTGCATTATACTATATCAAGTGATAAACATATTTTAAAGACTAAATAATTGGCCTTTCTATATGGTTTCACTTTATTCACTCAAAGAATAAATTATTTGGTGAAAAACATAGTATGGGGTTAGCAGGTCACAACAGTTTCTAGTTGGACACATTCAGTTAATGCCTTCAAAAGGTATATTTTCTGACTGAGAAAGTACATCATTAACTCACAGAAGGAGAACAAGGTTTAAAAATGTGAACACATTTTTAATAATCACACCCATTCAATACCATTAGCAAAACAGTAATTAAAAATAACAGTGGAGAAAGGCTGCCAGAACTTGGGAGGAATTAGCATTAAATGTAACTGCAGCTTCCATAAACAAAAATACTACAGATCTAAAGTAAATACGGAAATAATTAACAGGCTATTTTATCTGCCTATATGTTCAATTTCAAAGAGGCATGATTATTAATAATAAAAAAATCACCCAGCTGCTAACATTTGGCTAATAAAATACTAGGATTATTTAGGATCATAAACGCACAAATGAAGAATGCGCGCATTTTTATTGCCATCACTGATGAAGACTGCAAAGTATTTTGGCTTATGGAGTGACACATTATTACTGCTGTAATAATTAACAGTGTGTGTAAATAATAGACTGGCCTTTATGAGAACCATGTTAACATCCCATTTCTCTTAGCAATATGGTTACATTATCAAATGTTTATGGTGATATATAGACTTTTCTGCAGAAGACACCAATATTAATACAGATTTATGGGATTGATATGCATTTGAAAAATTAGCTGCTTTCAATGGCTATGCTTACATTCAAAGCATTAACGTGTTAAGAAACTGACACATCTTATGCTCAAAAATAGGTATAAAACATAATTCTAAAACAATACAACTATACCAGGTCAATAAAGTTTATCACCGGGAAATTTTCTTATTAATAAAGAAAAATCAGTTCTCTCACAAATCTGACATACGACCTTTGAGCTTACATTACAAGTGTAGCTTTTACCGTTGAACAGTTACAGAACTGATGTTTAAAGGCACATTCTGCAATATCTCCAAGTATTTGTTTTTATTGGAGAAAAAAAAATTACATGTTCCTCTCACTATCTTTTCAAAACATTTATTTTTAAGAAGACATGCAGATAAAACATATTCTAACCAACGAGACAAATCTTCATATAAGATGAGCTTGTTTATTTTTTTAAATGTGCCTTATTTTTTTTGCAATGTAAATATGTGTTTCCAAAGACAATAATAAAATCCAATAGTATGAAGATAAAGGTGCATTAGAGAGGATCTGGAGTTTCTGTACTAGTGCGCCACTTTTGCACTGCATCCAGTGTTGTGCATGTTCACTGTGCACACTTGTACAAGCACAAACAAACAACAAATGGAATCAGAATTCATTTTCAACTTTGCCACTAGCATTGCTTAGTTTATCTATTGCGGCAAATCAGGAAGTAAGAACCACATGCACGAGTATTACTTCACGTCCACTGATACAGCGCGAAAGTTGCGATCCTGAAACCTTCTCATTTTATTGACTGTACAGGCTTGCAGAGGCATGTATGGTTATTATTGTTATTTGAACAATTTAAACTTCCGTAATGTACTGTTAAAGTATTGCGAGTGGAAAATAGATCAGAGTGGATATCACCGGGGTACACCTGGACAGTGGCCAGTTAGTCGCAGGGCTGACATATAGAGACAAACATTGACAGACAACCATTCACTCTCACATTCATTCACTAGGGACACTTTAGAGTTGCCAATTAACCTGTACATGCATGTCTTTGGACGGTGGGAGGAAGCCAGAGTACCCGGAGAGAACCCACGGTAACACGTGGAGAACTCCTCACAGAAAGACCGGAGTTGGCCGAGAATATTTGAGTCGGCCGGGTTTTGAACTCACGACCTTCTTGCTGGAGTGCTAACCACTCTGCCACGTGCACCCTGGAGTGCCAATTAAATAAAATGTATTTCATTCACTGTTGCTCTTCGTTTTCCAGATTCTTCCATTAAAAATTGCAATATATCAACTTACAATACAGTAACGGTATATATCGTATTGTGGCATGTGTATCGTGATATGTATCGTGTCGCCAGGTGCTGACAGATCTCAGTCTTGGCAGATCTCAGCCAGTGCACCCCTACTGTGCACTGTGTACGGGCAGGGTAGAAAGCAACTCTTGCATGCTTGCACATTATGTACCATTTCCAAAATAAAACATATGTGGGTTGATGAGAAATTGAACATTTAGGCTTTGGAAACCTCACAGAATGTGCCTTTAAACACCAGGGTGAATATAAAACCTTGAAATGATTGAATAAACTAAACTACAGTTACTTCTTGGCCGTCTTCAGTGTCTGTGAATAACTCCAGAGCTCCTTGATCACCTGAGAAAGACAGTAAAACACAATGGGAAGAGAATTAGTAAATCATCCAAATTGGTTGCTACAAAGATTGAAACACATGAGTCAGTCTTCCTCCAACATGCTACAGTGCATCTTGCCTGTGGGAACGTCAGGGCTGCTGGGGAACAATGCGGGGTTGGGTGGGGGCAGCGCTACATACCAGAGTATATGACTAGGTGCTCCAGGTCTGACAGATCTCAGCCTTGGCTGATGAAAATAAAGCACTTCCACAGATGTTTCTACACTGGGATCAACAAGCCCTGCACCACCCCCGCTGCTTTTGCTCATTTTGTGCTACAGTGCTTTCACCAACTGAACACTTCACACTTAACTGCTGCTGTACAAGCATAAGCCCGGTTGCACGTGGCTGTACGTTGCAGTTCAGTTCAGTACAGCACTGTTTGGAAAGGCAACCCCTGATCCTGATGTTTCTACTTGCAGGGTATGTAGGTTGGTTGGTGATAGCAGCTACGTAAATAGTGATGTCACAGCAAGCATACATATGCTCATATGAAGTCAATTTAAAGCATACTTTAAACAAGGCTGTGTTGACATTAACCAGATTAAAGAAGTTTGGAGGCTTATGATGCGTCAAAAATTTCTGCTGCAATTCAAACCCAAAACATACCCCGAGACAACTTAATTCTGGCACAGTTAATATTGAAATGTGAAGGCCAGACAAACTACAATGGTCTAAGGAAAAATGCATTAAAAAAAACACTTTGGGCGAGTTGAATGTGCAGAGTGAACAGACGCCAAATGTGAAGCAACAAGGAGATAAAATGCCTTATTAGTGTTTAGTGCAGGCTTATGTCAAGTTTACAAGAAAAGGCAAATAAACAAGCACATTCACTGCCACTGAATTATAATTTGTTTCTTTGTAGTTTATCTGAAAAAGGTTTTTTTTGTTGTTTGTTGTTTTCAATACCAAACTGCAGCCACCTTTTAGAGGCAGTTTTACCTTATAATAACAAAATCACAAACCTTAGAAATAGTTTTTACTTGACAATGCTGGCTGCTTTGCTGTCATGGCTGTCATGTAAACTGTAAAGTTCTTAGTGAAAACAATCACCACCCAGCCAGGCCCAGACTATAGGCTGCTGGTAACTCAGAGGTCCCACAGCAGCAGCAAAATACAGTCAAACAATGGCTGCAGAAGTGCTACTTAGCTATAAACGTAAGTTTACAGATTTTTTTTTTTTTTTAAACGTCATTAAATTGGACAATAATAAGTTTAATAATAATAATCAGTGCTTCGCCAGAAAACACCAGGCTTAAAATGTTATATTTTATGTATGCCATTTCTTCTTTTTATGTGTAGAGACTGTAATGTTAGCAGCGGCACTGTTCCCTTTACAGCTGATCCGTGTGGCCATGTGAATGCAAATTAATTTTTTGGCAATACAATATGGTTACTTTGTGACGCTTGCTAGTGAAAATGCAACTAAGAGCAATAAAGCCTTGTAGAAATATAGTTGTAATAGTTGTTCATTAATAGGGAAGGGTATGTAAACAGAAGGTAACTTATCTTATTGGAATTCATTGGTCTTTGGCAAAACAAAGCGCAGGAGTTGATGTTTTTCTCCCCAAGATGACAAGTAGCTTTAGGAAAGATTTAAGTGTTCCATTTAGAAAAGCACTCTTTTGGTTTGGTAAAAGGCCTTGAATGTGAAAGAGACTGGTACCATCCACATACCATCAGTCCCTTCATTAAGGATACAAAAGACACACTCCGTTGTAAATCAGACAGAAAGAGTTTGCCTTGGCAGGTGTACTCCCATCCCATCTCCCCAGAGCCCACTGACGCAAAATGAATACAAGTAAAGAGTGAACTCAACTGAGGCGTACTTTGGGAACTCTTACAACTGATATCCGCTACTGAGACCCAACCCCTTGAATGCGTTTTTTTTACATTTGCCACTAATACTCACGTTTTTATCTGAGATTTTGAAGGCACTCTTGACGTAATTCTCCAACTTCTGCTCTGTCTTCGGTAGGTTTTTGCCCTGTGGAAAAAAAAACACCATTAAATCATGAGCTTAACTGTGCGTCGCACATTCAATTAAGTGTGGTAATTTGCAAAAAGAGGATGACAGTCTTACCTCCTTGGCAACGGATGACAACTTGCTCTTAATCTCAGCCACAGAAAGAGATTTAGACGTCCCGGCCTGGGGTTTGTCTTTTCCCAGGGCAGTTGTCTGTAAACATACATCAGATAGATAAGAATCGCTGATGAATGAGTCAAATCAAAAGATAGATTTAGAACCCTGTAGATAAAATGATAACTTCTCTTCATAATTCTATTTTTATACACTGTAGTCGCGGCTTGTATAAAACACTGATTCAAACACAACTGATCAATTGCTGACCGAGAGGCAAGTGACCCACTTAAGTCTGGACATGTGTTTATAAACTTGGCCCGAGAACGCAGCTGGAAAAAGATTAAAGCCTAAGAAAAGACAACAGATTTGAGCCTAATTACACCATCATTTTACAAATACATCAGGTGCAAGTTATGCTTTTATTGTTTTCCAAGCTCAGAGAGGGCACATGCCAGCTCTACATTCTTCTATTAATGACAAGACAGGGAAAAGGTCAGAGTGCAACAAATGTTATTCTTATCAGGAAAGTGCTGCGATTAAAAAAAAAAAATGGAGACGAGAAGTGGTATGTCCAATTTAGGCAACAGCCCCCCTCCGGTGAGGAGGCATCTGCGCTCAAAACACTCCCAAAGCTGTGACTGCGTGTTACACAAGCCACTGAGCTTGTCCCTACATGTAACGCCAGCGTGGAATTCATTGAAATTGCAGGGTTTCATTGATAGCCACGGACATACTTTCAAGAGAAGAAGCTGCTCGGAAAGAAAACATCAAAAAAGGGACACACAAATCAAAATCTTGTTCAGAATTCTGTATTAACATAATACTGTTTGGTTTTAGGACAGATTAACTGTCCATTAAGACTTTAGCATCTGTATTTAGCAATGTAAGCTAAGTCTGAACAGCTGGACACCACATTTCTCTAATAATTGGCAGTAGGCTCTTATCATATCCCATCTACCACATCGAAATGTTCTTTTCACAAAACATTAGCGTTCGAGGTTAGCCACCTTAGCAACATTAAATGTGTTTGTTACCACAAATGCTAATGCTGGTCACTACAACTCACCAACTCAGATCTCACATTCCCCCACACATGCAGCCGCCTTGTCTCTTTGTCCTTAACTCTATGAAAATATCAGCAATTATCAAGCATGAAAGTGAAATGATATTGCATACATAAAAAAGAAAGGGTCTGATGATTTCCTGATGTGCACATTATTTGCATTATTTTGTAATTGTAAATAACAATTGCAAAAGGAAGGTTAAGGTTTTCTAAACAATAGCTAAATGATGTGGGATTTAACAAGTTATACTTTGTTTAATTTGTTAGTATGATTATTACTATTACATATGACAATACAGATTTAAAATAAACAATATAATTTGTCCAGTGCATTTCTGTGGATTCCTGGTGTCCAGTCTATAGTGAGCCATGGTCCAGACCGGTGTGGTGTTTACATTTTATTGCACTTGTCTAAAAGCAGGAATGAGGTGGATACATAATGCTTATCTCACCAGCGCAAAAGTGCCCCACAAATCAAGTAAGTAAAAAAGTAAGCAAATACTGTTGTTGCACACCTGAGTTGCCTTGTCAGAACTGAAATGGTTAAACTGAGAAAAGGGGGTGGGGCTCAGTAATGATAAAAAATAATCACTTGTCCTTGTCCCCAAGAACTGAGCATTTTATAGCAAAGATCAAAAGGTATTAAAAACCTGCATACCTCACTTTAAAAAGGGAACATATGCCGCTGGCGCACTGCCAGACAAATGCACTACGTATTTATTATTTACTGGCAGCTCTCTACTTCCAAAGGACAGCTGTGGACCCGAAACAGCTGATAAACACACAAAGAAAGCCAGCTTTTTCATCTGGTCCAGACGCTGATTACAGATGCCATGAGACATGGAACTTAATCACAAGCACGCCATCATTTGATGCAGCCTCTTGTCTTCAATCCACAGCAAACACATGGTTGTGACACCTTTTCTCATCGGGTCTGTCCAGGGATAGTAAGTGTTATTTACCTGAAATGAAGTTCACTGGGGGCGTCAGTTTGATTCTATAAATTCTCAATCCAGTTACAGGGACTTGGCTTTTAAGACATTTGTTTTTCATTTAAAGAATTTACAGTCACAGTCAGAAGCAAACATCATAAAATACAAAGGGAAAATAATTATATATGCAAAATTGAACCAGATCGACAAGCACCTGCTTCGGCACATGTAAATCAGTCACTAACACAATGACTCACACCCTTTTGTGACAACTCTGACTGGAGTGGTTAACAACTTTACGACTATGACGTGTGCCAGAAGGCATCGACGTCTCCACAGCCATCAATCAAAAGACACCAGCTGCAGAATAAAATTCCTTCTGATAAGCACCGATGAGAGTTAGCCGCTGCTCGTGTCGAGCCTGTTACGCAAGAAGGCTCAGTTCCACGCTGGGCTAAGAGAGGTGAGAACAGCGGCACTGGCAGTACATCTGACAAGCCAATCTAATGACCAGTCACCTGTGTTTTAAAGAAAGAAAAAAACAGACATCCACGCCCTCTTCCTCACTCCTCAGGGGCATCTGGAAGCACAAGCTGCACCAGACATCAAACGCAAGTAATGGGAGCAATTGGGAGAAGGTGTGTCCAGGAAGTAAGGGGTGTGAAGAGGTTGTCAAGAGGGAACAGTTGTTTTGGAGAAGTAAAAAAAAAAAAAAGAAAAAGAAAAGGTAGGAGAAGGGGCTTTCAAAAGTTCCACAGGACAGTAGAACTGGCTGTATTTTTCAGCGGTTCAATTGCCACTGGGCTAATTCCTAGAGCATTTTGAGAGCCACTGTGTTATGTCTGGACAACAGCCACAAACCACTGGATTTAAACTCCCACACAAGAAGAGCTCTGGCCCAGAGGGATTCAATTTCTCCCCTCAGGAGAAACGCAATCCAGTGGCTTAGTGTTAAACATGACAAAGAATCACAGAGCTTTGCATTAACATGTCAAAATGACTATTTGCTTTGCACAAATGCACTTATCTAAACTGATTTTAAGTTCACATATCTTTTTTCTCAAGATACAATGCATTGTGAAATAGTGTCTGTAATAATCTTGCCCAATTTGTGTTTATTTATGGGGAATTGTGCCACAAAATGGGGTTAGAAAGTGTCAAAGAAGATGCCAACTCAAGAAAGTGGGATTAGGCCACAAGGTCACGGGTTTAAACCTTGCCCCAGGAAATGGTTTAGAGGTCAGGTGTGTTTGCTTAACCACAGCGACTGTTCACACTTTGGGTCTGAGAGGCGGCAGTTAGAGACATTCCATCAAGGCAATTAGTGTCCAGGTCGCGCTAATTGCAATGTGTAAACTAGAGATAAAAACTAATAGTATATAATCTACTAATACTATACAGACTGAGGAACAGGTTTTCCCTAATCCTTTCCTTTTGATTCATTGCTTTAATTTAAACAAATTTTACTAAATTTGTGAGGTTGTAAGTGGAGACTAAGATATATATATATATATATATATATATATAGATATATATATATAAATATTTTTCATTTCAAGCTGTTTACAATTAGTTTTTTTACTCTTGATAACTAACTCTAAAAAATGTATTCAATTTTTTTTTTTACATTTATTTTATGCTTACGGGCAATGAATCAATGATCTTGATATTCACGGCATTCATCTTTAAGTTTTAGCCGTCTCTGTCATAGACCAGGTTAAAGTCTTGTTAAAAGAGATCCCCCAGTTACAGCACATGTCTAATAAACGGGACTACAATACATGGTTGTTGCTGCTGTCACATATAGGTCACTCGTGATAGTGTGTCTAAAACACAAAATAACAAGTGTATGTCATCCAGCCTTGACCTACCTTCCACTGTGGTTTTGCTGCTGATCCGGCTGATTTTCCTGCTGCTTCCTTTGGTTTCACTGGGCTCTTGTTGGGCTTTTGACCTGAGCTCTGTAGGCTCTGAAGAACACATTACAGATATGGGAATATATATGCAACATATACGCCTCATTTATTAAAAGTTAAATGCCTGAATACAAACAGTTTGCTGTTGAGCATACAGTAGGATTGTTCATGACTATGATAATAATGTTTTGCCATTGATCAAATGAGATGTCCCATTATAACCAAAGTGCAGACCGTCCCATCAGGTTTTCATTGCTCTCAGTCACCTGTATAATTAGCCTGTAATAGCAGAGGCAAGTACCTGCATTTCCTGAGCACCAACCCTTTCCTTACAATCACTGCTATTCACATTGGAATGGTCGAGCTGTGTAATGCCTGTGTTGACATAACTGCTACAAGGCAATTACACATACAATTTCATCCAGCAATGGCTGGTAATGGAGGAAGATGGAGGGTTGTTCAGTGAGGTGACAAAGCATTTGGTCTAATTATAACATCATTGTAACTGATACTGATCAAGAAGACTGTTATCAGTCAAACATTCATGTTCAATGTAATGATTAAGAATAATGGTTATTGTGGCTCCGCAAACATCAGCAAAAAATCATCTGAATAATTGTCTAGAGTTGTAGAGAGTCTAGTTTTATGTGATCAAACACTGTGAAGACAGGATTAGAAGGTTTTTGCAATATTTCATCAAGACTGTGTATTCTACTACACCAGTCTTTCCCCAAAAACAAATGATTTGTAATCCAAATTCTTTAGTCTGGTTTAGTGTAATTTAAGTCATTTGTTTGCGTTTTGAAAAAAAAAAATAGTTTTCTTCTGATCTTGTGTAATTTCTTTCATAGTATAGTATATTCTTTGCATAGTGTCATTACAGACCATTACCAATAACAAAATTAGGTATAATTACATAAAATGCCCTTCTATTTTACTAATATTATAAAAAAAAATTTAAATGACGTAGTGACCCAAATAAAATTTCTCGCGAACCACTTTTGGGACCTGACACAATGTTTGGGAACTACACTACTAAACTATTTTATCAAATATTCCACCCTATGTATATTATTAGAACTTTATCAGGACAAAAAAGTAAATTATTAGTTTAAAAGGACAACATGTAAAACCCTGAATTACTCTGTACTGTCTATTTGCCATTAAATAAGGAATCAAACAAAATGTAAGTAGCAATTTCCCTTATGTTCATGAGGCAGGATACTGCAACACTATGTTTTATGGAGCAAAAAGCTAGTTCTTAAAGTGGGAATTATATATTTCTTATTGTTATTAAGTAGTGGTTGCTCTTAGTTCTGCTCATGTCATGTCTCTCAGCCTAACCCAAACATAACCACCAACATCCTGCACCTGGGAACTTGTCATAGCAAGGCGTCATCAATTTGTCTCCTACCACTGTATCACTGCATGATATAAAATATTGTATTGTTTTTCTTTGCAAGCAAACTTTAACTTGTACCTTTGTTACATGTGTGTGATTTGCTTCATTCTTGTGAGAATTAAAACTTAACCATTCATTCGAAATTGTACGCTGTCTCTATCGTCTCTCTCAATGATCTGAACTGAAAATTATCTTAACAGTATTAGCTAACGGTCGCATTTCTGAGTCAAGAGAAATGCTGTGCTCTCACTGATGAAGCAGAAAATGTGACTTTCTCCTTGGTTCTAGATGAGAAATCTGCACAAGTCAATAGCAGACAAAATCACTGCCCAGCCACAGTATGTGATAAAGGAACATCTGACATTTGTAATATTGGTTCCAATACACAAAACCTTCACATGGCATTGTGCTACATATGCGCACTAACATTAACGCAATTTGGACACGCACGTTTTCAACATTTAAAGACTGCTTGAACTGCAACATTGTACAGTTTTTTTCATCTGCTAAGCATTCAAACTCAAAAAAAAAAAAACAAAGTTAGCCTGTAGTTCTCATTGTGTACTACATCTTCTATAATACCTAAAGCCTAAGAAATAAATAGGAGAAAATTCTATTATCTTATTGTAAAAGCATGAATGGTCTATTTTATTTGTAACACATGAAAATGATTTGTACCACTTTAAAATCATCATTTCAAAAACTTTGGTCACGCCACATCTGTTAAGTTGTATGATAATAAGAGTTTGTGAAGAAGTAATTAATCCCAGACTTGTTACAATAAAATGACAGGGAACAATTATGGAGAAAAAGGAACAAGTGCAGAAGAAGAAACAAATTATGATGATGGGAGAGGGAGGGCAGTGCGTTGCAGGAGGAGCAGAGACTGAAGGAGAAGACAACAGAATAAATCAACAGGTGACAGAAAGGCTCAGCTCTCATCTGGCCCTGAGGCAGCAGTTGGTGTTCATGTCGCAGGTATGCGCATCTGTCCTGCTTTGATCTTTCGGCCTGGCACAGTTTGCACTTGGACGGCGCGCTTAAGAAATGAAAAGGAATTGCAGACGCACCAACATAAAAATGCGGCAGATACACACACACACACGCACAGGCACCCGCACACTTGTAAGCCATTGTGGTAACACGCAACGCAAAGTGTTCAAAGGCAGTGGCCAGGTGCGCAGCTGAAAAGACACGAGAGACGATAAAAAAAGGAGCAATCATATTAACAGTGGGATGACAGAGGGACGAAGATATGCAGAGTTACAGAAAAATGAGGGAAGAGGTTTCCCATAAGTATGCTGCGTGTGTATTCCTCGTTCTTGTATCCTGATGAGGACATTCAATGACCAACACAAAGGCCCAGCTTTTAAACGATCAACATTTGATTTTAGACAAAAAGCTAGAAGCAGGTTCATTAAAGAACTGTCACTTGGGCTAATTGTCAGCTTATTTCCTGTAACATTACAATTTACTATTAACCAAACCAGTAAAGTACACAAGCACACTACCTATAGAGCTATCCATACAGTATATGGCATTGTTTCTACCCGAGCGGTAAGGGTTAGGTCAGTTTGAGTAAGTTTCCATAACCAAATGCTTACTACTTTTGAGATGCTTTGCCCCCTGGTCCCAAGTGTCCACTTTCACAAAACGTAGTGCATAACACCACTGGCCAGATGATAGATAATCCTTACTAAAGAAAAAACAAAGAAGCCTTGTTCTTGTGATAAACAGTCATAAGTAACAGACGTTGCTCTCTTTACAAAGCGGAGTAGAATCGCGATCCTCTCAGGGGCTACCTGTACCAAACTAAGCCACAGTGAGCCACCCCAGATGATACTACTCTAGTATAAAAAAGGTATCTGTGCACATTTTGACAGTTAAGGCAAATACAGTTCTCTGCTGCTTATTTTTGAGTGATCCACGCTTGTTTAAAATGCAGTGAACAACGAGGCCTGATTGCACAAAACAGCAGAGTTCATTAAATTAATATTCCATTTTAATCAGTCTGTGTACACAACATAAGTGATATCAGAATGAATCGAATACTTATTTCATAATAACATACACCCTTTGAAAGCCTTGAGAAGGTGAAAACCACAAATTGAAGCTGCTAAGCACAAAACCTACCAGTAGCTACACTGCATTGTTAACAGCAGAGCTTGCAGCTAGTAAAAAAAGAATAGCTTGCTAGTATGGCTTATACCAAAACTACTGTCAGTGGTCAGATCCCTAACAGCAGCAGAGCAGTGGACCTATGAATAGGTGTTCAACCTGTTCCTGTGACAATTCTTTTCATGAGTTTGTGCCTCTGAATAAAAAGAGGTAGCCCCTGGTAGTTCTCTAGGTTGAACGCAAACCATATACACGGGAGACCCCGGTTCAATTCTTGTTCTCAATGTCACTTCCCGTACTCTGTCCATCTACTGTCCTATCAAATAAAGCCAAAAAAGTCATGTTACCAAGTGGACTTTCTATAACTGGGATGGCTGTATGAATGTATTTAACCCATGTTTATCAAAAAACTTCCTTTAATATATGGGCATGCAAAAACGCACAAAAATGCACAGAAGTAAAGGTGTGCCCACTTCCCTTTAGGATGTTTGTGTGTTAAAGTCTATGCTTGTGCGTGTGCGTGTGACATAGCGCCGTCATGCTAGTGAGACGGTGAGAATTTAAGCAGATTACAGAGGAGAAATCCGATCATTACACTGCGCCGACCCTGTGTTTTACTCTGGAAAAACAGGTGGGTGCATGAGCAAACAGTATTAAACAGCGCTGTTTTGTCTTGCTTTTAAAGGGTGGACGGTCAGAGAGTGCAGGTATGGGAGCGGCCTCCTCAAATCAAATGGAGATGAAGACAAACCGTGAGAAGATTCTACTTAAAACAGAGCAGCTCAACTAAAAGAAATAATGAAGTAGACTCAGTCCTTTAATCCAAACAAATTGAAGATTGGAAAAAGGTTATTGGTTTGTCCTTTACATAGAAATTGGTGGAGTGATCCTGCTGACAGACAACATGCAAATTGATCCTGAGATAATGATACACGATTGTCACAAACCTCTTGCCTACCCTGACATCTGGTGGTCAACGTGAGATTGGAAACTTCCAAAAAGACACTAGGTAGGAACAGTCCCCACACTAGGGCTGCTTGATTATGGAAAAAAATCCTAATGACAATTATTTTGGTCAATTTGACACTATTACGCATTGACTTTGAAAATATGTTGTATTTATTGAATAAAACAATGAATTCTCTTTAAAATATATCATATATTAACATAGTATATACTGTAGTATAAATAAATAGTAAATAAATAAAGATAAATAAGAGAAGTAGTGCATGTTCACAATCTCGTGGTAAACAAGTCACAAAATAAATAAAAACAAGTAATAAATAAAATAGAAATATTAGAAAAATATTACACCAAAATAATTTATTAAAATTTGATATTTAGATAAATAAATATTCCAAGATAAAAATTGTTTAATATGTCCATGCACTGCATGGGGCAGAGCCAGGTTTATTTAAAGTAGTTGCCACTGTATATATTTTACACATTTCCTTCACTTTTGAGCAGGTTATTTGCTTAGGTTTAGATTCTGGTAGGTCTGATATTATTGCTTTTACCCATTAATTAATTGGTTGCATATAGTGTGTTATGTTAGAGGTTATGTTTGCTCGGTTTGTATAATGTGTGTGTCAAAGTCAGTATTGTTTTTGTTATTATTATACAAGATTGTTTCACTGCCACTATTGTTGCGTCTACTCAAAGGTTTTTTTTGGTTTTGGTTGACGACAGGGTAACAGCAGTAATATTAATTAGCCATAGTATAATGCATTGAATAACCATTAGTATTGAGGTAAAACAGTAGTAACATTATTCAATATTCATTTATAAATAATATTTATGTAATATTAAGTGTAATATTAATTTCAATAATAAGAATAAGCTGTGTGATTACAATGATGGATTGTAAGTGCGACAAAATCATAACAAAAGGAAGTTGTGAGAAGGAAAGCATAAATTAAAATAACATAGAAAAGTTGTATGTGTGTGTCTGTATCTGTTAAAATGTGCGTGTTTGTTGAATGTGCATTCTAATGGTTATAATAATGTTTATGTTCATGATATTGGTATTACTTTTAAAAGTGGATGTTAAAAAGATCAATGAAAGGTTCCCAGGTTTCCAAGAAGGACGGCATGTCATTCTTATGCTGGGCTGCAATTTGGGATATTGATGTGTTGGGTGAGTGAGTGTGACCAGTGGTTGATATGTAGTGCGTGTTTTGATTTCCAGTTTTGAACAATGGTTTTCTTGGCTGTTTCTATATCTGCGAGGTATATTGTCTGGTGTAATGTAACCAAGTAGGGAGAGGGGTATTCTCCAGCTCAGAATGTCAAAGCTTTGCCTAAGCTTGAACCAAAGAGCATGTAGGAGTGCGTCTGTGACTCCCGTGATGCATTGTGAACATGTGTCCGTTAAACCCATTTTGTGTTTTTGTAAAGAGTTATGCGTGTCCTATGAATAATTTTGTATTGCTGTAGATTGTTGTTGAATGTCATTGTGAAAGTGTTTCTGCATATTTCTGTCCACTGTTCAGGGTGTTGTATGTCTATGTCTGTATTCCATTTGGACTGAGGGACGTGTATTGATTGGTCAGTGAGGTTAGAGAGTTTATATAGTTTTGAAACAAGTTTTACATGATAAATTTTTTTAAAGTCCTCGAGTAATTGGGGTGGAGAGAGTGCGTTTGTGTGTGTTTGTTATGTCCATTTTAGTGTTGATAATGGATTTGAGTTTTAATATTGGAAGCTGTGTATTTTTCTGTGAGTTCTTTGAGTTTTATGAATGTGTCATTGTCGAATAGATGTTGAAAATGTGTAATGCCTTGCACCCAAGTGAGATTGTGGAAGGATGTTTTATTAGTAAGAAAGTCCGGGTTGTGCCAAATGGGAGTTAATTTGTATGTAGTGAAAGAGTTTGGTAGTTTTAAGGCTTTCCACCAGGCTGGGTTTCTGTTGTGTCTTTGAGGGATATATTCATTGAGTATTGCAATAAAATTGTTCCAGTTGAATCCATGAGCAGTTTTGTTGTGGTTTTATCCATTTTACTTGATATTGTAATTGAATTGTTATTTGGTAGTAAATAAAATTTGGTGCCTCTAATCTGTTATTTGCTTTATTTTTTTGTAGTGTAGAGAGTTTGATTTTTGCTTTTTTATTTTTCCATTAGAAGTGTGCTATTGAAGAGTCAAGTGATTGAAACCATTTGGTTGGGGGTGTGACCGGAGTATTTAAGAATAAATCATTTAATTTGAGTGAGATTTTTATTTTAACTGACTAATGTGTCCGATGAGTCAAAGTGGTACGTTTGTCCACAGTATCAGATCCTCTTCGATTGTTTTAAGGAGAGGAATGTGATGTGTGAGGGAGAACAACGCTGACATACTGGGGGAAATATTTATACCCAGGTACTTTATATTGCCAATGGGAAATGCAGGAAGTGAATTATGAGCTGCAGAATCCCAGCCGTTGTCTGTGGGAAGGAGAATGGTTGATTTTTTCCAGTTAATTGTAAAGTTTAATATGGCAGAAAATGTTTTAATGATGTCGAGTGTTTTGTGCAGAGACTGTTGGGTGGTTTGTAAAAAGAGGATGAATGTCATTGACATATAGACTGATTTTGGGGTGTGACTCAGAGCTATGTATTCCTTTAATGTGGTTATTTTGGCATATTGCTGCTGCAAGGGGTTCGATGAAGAGTGCAAAAAGGGACGGAGAAAGTGGGCCCCTGTTCAGTGTGAGGGCGAGAGCTTTATTTCAAATCCGTGTTCAAAAGGGGTCTGTAGCTGCCTAGCTGGTAGGTTGAGTTGAATCTGGTTTTAATCACAGTTATGGCTGCTGTAATAATATCATTTGTTATTTGGCATTTGAGAAAGGGCTTTATGGAGATCTTGTGGAGTAAGTGGAGCATTCAGGATTTAAGCTCGGTCTGAGGATAATTGATGTAGTGTTTAATAGTACAGGGATCACTGTGTTTCTGATAAATCGGGTTCTGAAACGGATGAATATAGGTTTTGATAAATAGTACAAAAAATAACTAATAATGATACAACATGGTAAAAGGCACTGGAGAAAGAAATTAAAAACGAAGCCCTTAATTGTACCAAGACAAACTCCCAGACCTAGCTCTAGCCTACAACAAACGCTCTATCATCGCAGCGGGCTCAGTCTTCATCTACAGCGAGGTCCAGCTCCACACAGAGCTGGGTGCGTGTCTTTGAGCTGCCACGACCAGCTTTGACAAAACCCAGAGTCTAAGAGGGATTTAGTGAGACAGACCGAGAGGTGTTGTATATGGACCTGTCTACTTTTAATATTGTGTTTGAACAAACGTTGGATCAGGACAGTTTTCACAGCTCACTGACAGACACACCTGTAACACTGACAGACACACCTGTAACAATGACAAACACACCTGTAACACTGACAGACACACCTGTAACACTGACAAGACACACCTGTAACACTGACAGACACCTGTAACACTGACAAACACACCTGTAACACTGACAAACACACCTGTAACACTGACAGACACCTGTAACACTGACAGACACACCTGTAACACTGACAGACACACCTGTAACACTGACAGACACACCTGTAACACTGACAAACACACGTAACACTGACAAACACACCTGTAACACTGACAGACACACCTGTAACACTGACAGACACACCTGTAACACTGACAGACACACCTGTAACACTGACAGACACACCTGTAACACTGACAGACACACCTGTAACACTGACAGACACACTTGTAACACTGAAAAACACACCTGTAACACTGACAGACACATCTGTAACACTGACAGACACACCTGTAACACTGACAGACACACCTATAACACTGACAGACATACCTGCAACACTGACAGACATACCTGCAACACTGACAGACACACCTGTAAAACTGACAGACACACCTGTAACACTGACAGACACCTGTAACACTGACAGACACACCTGTAACACTGACAAACACACCTGTAACACTGACAGACACACCTGTAACACTGGCAGACACCTGACTTTGGTGAATTACTTGTTCATATTGATAAATGCTGATTGTGTCAAACACCAACACATTGATATTGTGACTAAATGTTTGATTAATTCCAAAACTATGCCCAACACAGACTGATACCGTTAAGAAAGATGCAAAAAGGTAGGTGCTTACTTTTTTCAAATCTGGTTTGGAGTGCTTCTGAAACTTTACGTCATTTTCATCGCTGTCATTGTCATCTTCATCACTACAAAAAGACAAAGAACATTAGATTTGTACAGTAACACAAAATGTTTCTGTATACTGCCTGTACCGGTAAAACAAGCCTCAATTCACTTCAGCATAAATCAAACTAACCCCTCATCGTCATCTCCTTCGTCATCGTCTTCCTCGTCATCAGAGTCCATCTTAATTTTTTTCTACAAGAGAAAAAACATTGGCATAAAGCAACCTGAAAGACAAACTCAAGACTACATTTGTGGCTAGGTGAAATATCGAGTTTTAGCATACGCCAATACGCCGTTTTGTGCATATAGTTAATGGGGAGTTAATAGTAATAATTTTATTGGCTTGTTTGTCTCTTAGTCTCCCTACTCATTCTGCCCCAGCTCTGTTCCTTCTGAGTAGCAGCAGCTCAGTTCAACTGTAAACTACACAAACATCTGGAACAGTCATTTCTAACTGTTTACGTTGTAAACACTTGCTCTGTTACAGTGTGGTTATATTCTGATGTGTGAGAATAGGGCAGTTCTCTGCCGTGTCAGGCAGGTACTCAGCCTTCTTTAGACCTTTTGTCAACTTATCTTATGTCTGTCCATCAGTCTGGGGCATCAGACTTCGCTCACTTTCAATGTTTTTAGAAAAAGCCATTCACTCGCGGCAGTGCTACTCCGCTCCTCTCTCTTGCTCGGAAGCAGCCGACTCTGAGGTAAATATGCTTAGAAACATGTATAAGCTAACTCCACACTGTGTCCGAGCAGAAGCTACAGAGATGTGTATCACAGTTTGCTCAATAAAAGTTGTATATGTTATTAAATAAGTGATGGCACTTTTGTCTGATGCTTAAAGCTAATAATTGTCTTGGGCATTAGTTATGGCAATGGACAATAGTATAGTTACTATAGTAACTATATTTAAGTACGTAGTCGGCCCTACGTACTTAGAATATATAGTATAGCAAAATATGAACTACATCAAGACATAATTTTTAGTCCATATCACCCAGCCATTACTAAACTTTTAGAGAAGAAAGTGCACAGTGGAAGTGTTTGTTACCAGAGGTGGCTTCTTCCCAGAGAGGCCTGCAGGTCGCTTCACCGGTGACGAGTTGTTCTCCTCCTCGTCTTCATCATCTGACTCCTTCACACCTGTGGGGTGAAAAATAAATATTATTATTGGATGACATCTTTTAGGATGAAACTTTACATATTTCTATATGTACTCTAAGGTCACTAAACACAGACACCGAAGAGAATAAAATTAGCTTTTTATAATTTAACTTTGCCATACATTAACTTAACTGCTTTGTATATGACGTTAATTGTGATAAATTGTGTCATTGTGTCATTGGTTGAAAAAAAACACTAGGATTCAGTTGCTTAAGTTCAATGTAGTTAAATAACAGACCACATGTCAGGTTTACATGGCCATGGGCTGACTACAGAACATTCAACAGAGTGCTTCTCCTGCCATCAGCCCCCAAAATTATCTATGCAACAAGTTTTATATCACTCTATGCCAGTGGTACTCAATAGGCGGACCGCGGTCCGGATCCGGACCTCGAGAGGCTTTGATCTGGACCGCAAGACATTATTCATAATTACAAGCGCATTGTGTAAAACATTTTTTTGAACCAGCACTTCTAGGGACAGCTATGTCTACACGCGCGGGTCCTCAGGTTACTATGGTTACGGTCGGACAGTGCAGCGGGAAATTTCAACATGTTTAGCGTAGCCTGATAATAAGTTAGAAACGACTAAAATGTAAAAGTTGAGCCTTGGCAAAACATAATGAAGATTCACTGGCGTTATGGACGGAGAGGGATCGTTTATTTTAATCAGAAAATACAGCTCCTCGGCTCCGTGTCAGTGTCAAAGCTGAATGACAGCACATTATCCTCCAATGAATCTAGAACTGAACCAGGACTGGACAGTTTTTATGTCAGGATTAAAAAGACTAGCATTGATTTGTTTGTCGCATATTTGACCTCACTTACAAACAATGTGAGTAATTAGCTCACGCTGTTCATGTTCATTTGAACCTAACACACGTTCATTTGAACCTAACACACGTTCATATGGGTGATTAAAAACAGAAAAGGTGAAAGGAGGGTTTGGAAATGAGTGACACAGGTTAACTCTTCATATAGTTGTGTTAGTATTAGCTGTTGCTAATAATTAACAGTAACAATTATTTTTTAGCAACAGTTAATGTTAAAGAAATGCTTTTCAATTGTTCCTGTTGTTTTCAGAGGAATGACAATAGAAAGAGATGAATTATGACTGCATCTTTGTTATATTTGTTTAACAAATATGTTTTGACTGGATGTGAGGATTTTGTATTTAAAATGTTCTCACACATGTATAAAGGAGTATTAGGACTTATATGCAGGATTCCAGGCTGTTGTCAAAAAACCACCAGGTCCTAAGCCTCTTTTGATTTTGTAGTTTTTTTCTTTTGTCTGTGAGCTGTGTTTGGTGAAAGCCACTCAAACATCCTCCGCATGTAAACAAAGTAAACAAAATACAGAAAACAGTGGATTATCAACATTCATCTCCATATTGTTTAAGAGGCTGTAGGTGTGGAATAAATGAGACTTTACTTTAAAGAATTATATTCAAACACATATCCTTTTATTAAAATTTTCCAGACCCCTCACTTGAGGAAAGTTAACTAAGCGGCCCCCCGTCTAATTATAATTGAGGACCCCTGCTCTATGCTATACTCCCAGCACCACCCTTCTCTGCTCTCTCTCTGCTTTCCTTTTTTTCATCCGTGCAACAAGTTTTACCACCCTTCCACTCTTCATCAGTAGCTGTGCCCCTGGATGCAATACAATCAACCTAGCCTTCTGAGCGGAAATGAAACTTACAGAAAACATTTGCCCGTATTTGATTTCTGTGTAAGCATGGCATATCACGCATATTACTCTTTCCAGGGAACCATCTGGTAATCTCTTAAAGCAGAATTGTCTATTTAGTCTTTTTTTGTTTTCCGTTGCTAGCTCAAGTGTACAGCCGTGTTAGGCACAGGAAACGTAAATGAGGTGCAGCAGTGTGGAGAGGGCGATTTTATTTTTTTTTTGCACTAAACCAAAAACATTTACACAAATACTTAACACACTAATTTTACCAGCCCTAATATATGTGTGTGTGTATAAATATTTATATAAACACACACGCACAAGTGACAATCTGTTTCTTGTGTGTGTATGTAATGCTATGTATGTTATGCAACAAACTGCAAACAGCTATTTCAGAACTTACTGACAAAATGCTGTCCACTGATGTAAACAGGTCCAGAGCCAGACTGAAGTCGAAAGGTAACAGGAGGAGTGATCTCAAACCCACCTAAAGTCACCTGAGCAAGAAAATATAAGGTATGGCACAAATTTGAGCAATGACACAATATGATATTTGCAATGACATAGATTGCATAATATAATGTTGTAAAAAAAAAAAAAGTCATGGCCTTACAGAAATGCGCTGTTAACTTACAGATGGTAAGACAGAGGGCCTGAGAGCCGCCAGTGGCACAGTGGTGGTTTTTCCATCAAATGTGAGCCCTTCAACTTCCACCATGTGGACCTTATCCTCAGCATCAGCTCCTAAACACACCTGCAAGACAAACAGACCAACATGACATGACCAAGCTCTTATTGAATTATGTTACAGAAACAGTTCTTCTTAAACTTAATATAATTGGGTAATTTAGTCAGTGTGATTAACTGAGAAGCAAATCTTAAAGGCATAATATGTAGAACCTAGTCCTGTGAGCAAGTCTTGGGAGCAAAGCTAAAATCCTGATTTACTTTCTTAAAAATAAACTATTATATGGGCCTAGTTTTGTTCTTAGTTTTGTTTCACCTGAGCAATAGTAGAGCAGTTGTCCTATAACCAGAAGGTTGACAGTTTGATTCCCGCTCTCCCCGGTTCATACTGTCGTTGTATCCTTGGGCAAGACACTTAACCCACCTTGCCTCCACTGCCTCAGCACTGGTGTTTGACTATATGATTGTAGAGGTGAGTTTGGTGGTCTTCAGAGAGAGCTTTGAGTGCTGTGTATATGGCAGCCCCCCTCTCTTTCTGCCCCAGGGGCAAATGTGTGTGAATGGGCTGAATGGAAGCATCATGTAAATCACTTTGGTACAGCCAGGTACAAAAAAAGTACCATTTTTTATTTTCTCTATAAAGTTTCTATTATTTTTTTTTAAATAACAATAACAAATCAATAGCGTCAGTAACAATGTAGCAAATATCTTGGCACATCTAATATTACTTTTAACACTGAACGTTAGACATTATGCTGTAAAATAATAAACATATTACCTAGTGTATAAATTTAGCGCAATGACCTTATGGAAATAATTTAGTATGATTTTTACACTTGTATTTGCTAACCCAAAGATTGCGTGTTTCCTCTTACCGCTTTGAGTGACAGCTGCTGCTCCGTCTCATCATCATCGATTTCAACTTTATACTCCCGTTTGTCCGATTTCAAGGTACAGCCTAGCAATAAACGACACGAACAGCATGTTTACAACGCCTGCTACGCATTTGAGGTGTCTTATACAAGTCAATCGTAAATTAATGTAATCTGGACATTTATAGTCAGGGAAATGTTCAGCTATCTATGCTGCTAATGCTAACAAAGGAGCTTTAACGCAAGAGGACGCACACTGTTATAGCCTGCTATTACCACTCCTTCATTGATTAAAGATAAAAAACTAGCTACATGAGCATGATAACATTTGAAAAGAATGGTTGTGCAAACTAAGGATGGTATGTTTTGTCATTGTTAACGAGCTCACCAAATAAAAACATGTGGGGTCTGCTCGCATCTGCAATTTCGTCCTCCATCTTCGAAATTGAGCTACGATTCCGGCAACTAGTTTGAGTGACATGCTTCTGAGCCAATGGAAAGCACAGACGTAGGTGACGTATATGTGGCGCATCGGCCAATGAAAATCGAGTTTTCTGGGCCATAGCAAAAAGTAATGTTCTGCTGTCTTCCCAGTAGGTGGCGCCATTGTATTAATCCTACAAGTAGCCCTACAAGAAATGAACTAGGATCTTTGAGATGAGAGTGTTTTGAAGGTACAAATATATACTATGTAAAAACGCAGTGAGGCTTAAAATAATACTTTAGTTAATTTTATCCATATGTAACAATTTAATCTCTTTTTTATGGTACTTATTTGGTTTAACTTTGGATTAGATTAGTTGTATGGAAGTAAGTAAAAGCCAAGCCCCTGCTAATGCTATTAATGCAATTATTCTATAAAACACAAAATCATATTTACACATCTATTGTGTCAGATACTGAGTCATTAATTGTGAAATATTTTTCCACCCATCATTTAATAAACTGGCAGAAGCTGGCTAAACATAATGGTAAAACCTTATTTACACCAAAGTTTGCGAATTATATAATAATAGTTATATTTACTCGGCCCACTGACCCAATGTGGTAGAGCTGTTGTCCTTCACCCGGAAGGTAGGCGGTTCAATTCTCGCTCTCCCCACAGTTCATACTCTCGTTGTGTCCTTGGGCAAGACACTTAACCCACCTTGCCTCCAGTGGTGTTCCAGCTGTAACACTGGTGAAAGGAACCTTAATGTAAGTCGCTTTGGATAAAATTGTTGGCTAAATTACTAAATGTAAATGCATTAATTACAGTGTGCAGAAAATACATATATTGTCATTTGACTCATACTGTTGTTGTAATTTTAAATTTTAAATTTTCCTTCGTAACTTTCTCTTTAGGTATACTGGTGGACTACAAGCAAATTTTATTTTGCACGGAAAAGTAAACTATGTTAGGAATTTAAATGCAGGATTTTAATGAATAATTAAATAATCCTGACAGAATGACTTAAATTTATCAAGAATAGTATTGAGGTGAATAAACCAATGCCCATATTTCACAATTGAACTCATTTGTTTACATGGCAGGGACATTTCTGAGCATGTAGCCTTCAGCCAATCACAGCTCAAAATAGAAAACAAATTACAAAACCATATGGCAAATGTATTCAAAAGTAAGAGATTAGATTTTTTTTACTGAAGAAAACAAAAGAAGTGGACAGGGTTGTTTCCAAACATTCATTTACAAATCCTGCATAGTCTGCCTTTAATAAGTATGAAAATTCAAAGTTACATAAGAAAGACCTGTTTCTTCCACTGGATAGCTCTCACGTCATTTAGAAACTTTATTATTATATGTGTAACTTGCTAGAACCCGTAATAAAAATACAGCCCAGCATTCTACATAATTACTAGACGATGGAATGTGGGACAATACTTTCCGATGAATGCACTCGCTGTTGTTGTATCTCATAATAATGTGGTGTTTCCACATTTGAGCCAAGAACAGTTAAAGCGTTTTGTCAACAGGACTTCACGTGTCAGCACATTAGCAACCTTCGAAGAGAGCCAGAAGACCTTTGCCTCAATGATGTAGCACCAACAGAAGCTGTAACAACCTGAGATGACCCTTTAGTATACAGAGAGGATATGAATGATTGCAAAAAAACAGTAAGCAAGCAGGGTACAAATTTGTCATCAATTGGAAAAGGTGGATAAGCAAATGTGATGTTGTGACCCTTCCAAAATGTGACCCCTCTTAAAAGTTAGGTCATGATCCATTTCCAAATGAACTCTGATGTGTGTTTGAAATGTGAAGAGCATGCAGACCATAGATGTACAACCAGACCAGAAGCAGGAAAAGTATGGAAAGATACAATGCTTGATAGCTCCCTGAGAGCAAAAATAGCAAGGCCTGTATGCAGTGGCGGCTGGTGGACATATCTGGTGAGGGGGCTAATAAATTCAATCACATTTGGGACATGAAGCTTTAGCAACACTATGTTTTATCAAACAAACTTGTTTGATAAAGCTACTAAGGATTATGTTAAACAAACTCTTTAACACAAACACTTATAACTTTAAGAATTATATACATATATCTTTATAACTTCTACTAAATATTGCAATGTTTTATTATTCGACTAAATACTGAGGCAAGAATAATGTTCATCACAAGATGGACTGGAAAAAGAAGATTTTTGTTAAGTTACAAATAATGCTAATGCTAAATGTGTCAAATAATCCTTAATGGAAAAAAAAAAAATACAAATAATGCTAATGCTAAATGTGTCAAATAATCCTTAATGGAAAAAAAAAAAAAATATTGCTAAGTTAATGTATTTATTAGAAAATCTCCTCCTCTTCCTGTCACTTCTTCCCCACTCTCTCTTAGACCTACAGTAGAGTTCACTGTTACTTTGTAAGTTTCAGTTTCAACCAAATTCAAGCTTCTGGGTTGAATACATTTAGCCTCAAAATCAATAATTCAAGGGGCGGGGCTTCACACATGTCAATCACCAAATGAGGAAGAAGATTACTGATTTGGTGACTGTGTGTTTTTACATTTTTTGTGGCAATTTAGAAACATAATGCCATTAAAACTATAAATGCTATGTTCTTGAATCTTTCACAAAATATAATAATTAAATTTAATCTGAACCTTTTATGTTAACATATCTATTAAATGTTTAACAATACATTGAAAAGCCTAAATGACAGGAGATCCATTGGTACCAGCTGTCACTGGCTGTGTGTATCTTGTTTGTCTCCAAAGAGGATGTGAATTCTTTCCTGACCAGAAGGTAACTAAACTAGAGGGAAAGTTTTCTGTTATGGTCCCAATCGAAAAAAGCAGACCACAAGGGTAAGCACAAACGTGAACATGTAAGTTCATGTCCAACTGAAGTCTGTTACAGTTAGTTTGACTGAACAGTCAATGCCAAAATCCAAAAATGTCCAAAAGGACCAAAAGCAGGTATACTGTAAGTGTGACAATTCTGAATTGTGTGGCATGATAAGTTTGTGAGAGTAGAAAGGGTGATGTCTTTTGGGATGAAACAAAACATACAGAAGCAAAATGTGGAGCAATGGGGAAGTGGAAATTCAGGTAATTGTTTTGTGCAGGCTCTTGTTATGTTTGAAATGGTTGCATTATGCAGCACAAGTATACACTTGTTTACATAGCCTGGCAGAGTTTGTGATTGCTATTTTCCAGAGAATATTAATGATAGCACAAAAACTTTTCTTTTACTCATAGTTAGTGGTTAGATTAAGACATTTATTGTCAAACAACTGTGTTTACTCTTTTTAAATCATAATGACAACAGAAACTACCTAAATGACCCTGATCAAAAGTTTACATGCCCCAGTTCTTAATACTGTGTATTGCCACCTTTAACATCAATGACAGCTTGAAGTCTTTTGTGGTAGTTGTGGATGAGGCTCTTTATTTTCTCAGATGGTAAAGCTGACCATTCTTGTTGGCAAAAAGTCTTCAGTTCCTGTAAATTCCTGGGCTGTCTTGCATGAACTGCACATTTGAGATCTCCCCCAGAGTGGCTCCATGATATTGAGGTCAGGAGACTGAGATGGTCAGATGGCCAGAACCTTCACTTTATGCTGCTGTAGCCAATGACAGGTCGACTTGGCCTTGTGCTTTGGATTGTTGACATGTTGGAACATTCAAGTACGTCCCATGCACAAATTTCTTGTGCCTTTATAGCTCACACATTCCCAAAACATCAGTAATCCACCTCCATGTTGGAGGAAGGGTGTACCTTTCATCATAGGCTTTGTTGACTCCTCTCCAAACGTAACTTTTATGGTTGTGGCCAAAAAGTTCAATTTTGGTCTCATCACTCCAAATTACTTTGTTCCAAAGGTTTTGAGGCTTGTCTGTGCTGTTTAGTGTATTGTAAGTGGGATGCTTTAGCGCCTCTTTCTTGTTCATCTTGAATCAGCCACATTACATTTTTCAGAAAGTCCTGTATTTCAGCTGAAGTTATGTGTGGGTTTTTCTTTGCACCAATTTTTCGCAGATCTTTTGACAATTCTTTTGCTTTTCATAATACAGAAACCTCAGCACTGGATGAAAGATGCATTGCATACTTCAGGAAACATTGTACTCCTTATTTTGTGTCTTTCCCGTATTCTTTATTGTTGAGACATTGCTCAAATCACAACATTTGCCTGTCTGTTCAAATATTGACTGTGTTCTTAAGAATGGAAACAATTGAGCCACACGGTAAACGTGGTAAATAGTTTTTGGCGCCCCTGCTCTAAACACAGCGCCTGATAGGAAGTCTGATATGCCCTGAGTCTCTTCTTTACTCCTGTTCATCTTGTGTGGTGACATTTTATTGGATAAGGACAGGGAAACAGAGATGGGGTAAGAGGAAGGGGGTCTTCAAGCACCTGCAGTAATGCACAATGCACAGTTTTGAAAACAGTGAGGGGAGGAATTTGGGCTAAAATGAGCCAAGTCACGTCTTCAAGGCATCTGAGACGGAGAGATGAAAGCAGCGTGGAGAAGAGGAAATGGGGGTTGAGTAGGCGTCACCTGGAAAACAGCCCGCCATTGACAGAATCCCAACCAGGCAAGACGTCCTAAAAAAATCTACTTCATATAAAAAAAAAAAAAAGGCTGTTGAGGATGGGTAGAGTGGCAGACCCTTCAAGTAAGCAAATGCAAACAAAACGTCAACAGTGTTTACCTTAGAGTTTGCAAAAGGCTTGATTTTGGAGCGCCAGATAAGTATTTGTAAGCGGGATTAACAAGAGGCCGACTTGTCCTGACAGTGCAACGTAACGGAGTGATTTCCTGTCAACAAAAGGAGGCGGGGCACAGGCTGATCTGAGTCAAGTGGTGGGGAGTACAGTGTTGAAGGCTCATTTACGACCAAGGGAGCTGAATGATGTGTTTACACCGATCCCAGATAGGGTGTTTTTGTTATGACGTGTCCGATAAGCTTTTTTTTTTATGATGCGACAGCCGCAGTGATAACAGATGTTTACGGCTGTGTGATGTCTAGGTGGCCATCATTTACAGAGAAGAAGGGGAAGAAAAGTCAAAGAATGCAAAAAATGTGGGGAAAATATTTTGACATTAAAGTTGATAGAACTTATTGAGACAAAAGAATTGTTGAAATGATTTTGCAGTCTCTTGTCAATGTCTTTTTCAAATGACTTCCCATTTATCTGTAATGTGGTTTGGTAATTGTTGAAACACTGAAATTGACCTTAAATAAAATCCATGCTTTTCTACGTACTGTCTGCAAACTAGATAGTTTTAAGATAAAATGTTGATTCTTCTTTTTGTTCACGTTTCTCCGTTTTGTTGGAAATATAATGCTGCCTTGGTGTTCAATACCATTTAATGGATGAAACTCAGTTGTTAGGTCTCTTCAAATGAATTGATTCAGACTGATTGATTGTCGAGTCTTATTGCAGTCTGGAAGAAGGCGCTCACTGATCTCAGATGTCCACCGGCTGTTATCTGTTGTTCAAAAACACAATGCAGCGGATGGTCCATTTTGTTCTGTATAGCATCCTGTTGTGTGTCTGTTCAGCCCTAACCATAACTAGGTGTAGTTTGTCCTGAAATAAAATACCGCTAGTAGGAGCCTGTTCAATAACTAAATGTGTCTTAAAAAGTAAAAAGTGAATTTCCCCTTTGTGGGATCAATAAAGCTAAATATAAGCTATTTCTAAACATGTTATTATATCATAGTATTATTGGAAAACTGAGTCCAAATGTCCTTGCTTTAATCTGTTCTTCAAGATGACATGGATGACTAAGAACCTTCACAGTCATTGCAATATGAATTATTCACCTGACATAATTCACTGAGAAAAAAATAATGGATGTCTCATTATGACTTATAATGAAACTGATAGTGTTAGTGTTAGAGTTGTAATGCGCCAAAGTGGCAAACAATCAAGAATCTGGATGAATCTGGTCATTAAAACAAGCGTTTAAAAGGTACCAATGTTTCTGGCAACATTGCATACATGTAGATGATGATATACAATATCTATATTACTCAAGAGATTGCGATAAGTTAAAGAAATTCAAATTTTTAAGTTTGTTATACACAAAACATGCATACATACACAATATGAAAATGTCAAAAATGGTAATGACACAGGTATCAGCTTATACTGTGAAGAGACACTTGTGTGACTGTGGTCTATATTTGTTTTCATAACCTAAAAGAGTAGCCGCCAATGGAGAATTTTGAAGATGTATTCCAGAAGAAAGGCAACCTCGACATGTGACACCTTTAGGATTTCCCAGTAGTTGTACAAATCAGGTAAGGTGCTCTGCTGACATCACTTCAACAAAAAGAAACCGGTAACAGCAGCAGCAGAACGACTTGTAGTCTTCGTTTGGACCCTGATTCTAATTCAAGCTGGCGTTGGTTTTCAAAGCGTTATTTATCCTGGGAGGCTTTTGCTGAGCAGGCTCGCTGTATTTCGGCTTCACTTTGTTGGCACATGGGAGCTGTAGTCATCAGTTTTTATGGATAAAAAAAGGTATTGCACTGTCCTGATACAATCCAACAATATCTTACCTTTGGGTGGTTTGAAACTTTAATGTGTAATCAATCTGAATCCCCTGAGGAAAACCAGCTCTAAGTAATCATCGAGTATTATTGCACAGTGTTACGAATGAAAACGTGAAAGTGAAATGAGACAAGTTAGACAAGAAAGACAGAGAGGTTTGTCATCTTTTCAAAAAGTCACAATATCATTTAATATAAAACACCTTTAAATTGACCATAATAGGATTCTGTGATCAGTTCCACCAATGGCGTACCAATGCGAAAGCTCCACTTGGACGGCAGCTGTCTTCACTGGTACTTCCAAGTGCACACAGAAAAGTGTTGAAACATGCATTTACTATATTGTACAAAGTCAAAAGCGAGAAAACAGATGGTCTTTTTGCCAACACTGGCATTAAGTCTCTGCTGCCTCATGAGGGTCCAGAGGCAAAGGGGAGGACAGTCTTGATAGTTGGGCATGTACAGAGATGTCCATTTGTTTCCTGGCACTGTGGGCTGCAGTGCCCTCTTCTCTTTTAAGCCGTCAACTGGAGGGAAAGCGGAAACTTGGTGTAAGGCAGGGATATTATTGAACATAGTGTAAATATTCAAGAAAACCTGAATAGGCTTGCTTAATTTTGTGAGAATTCAGTACGGCTTCGTGCTGGGAAGTCCACCTACAGTGTTTAGCAGGTCCTGGCAGTATGTTCTAAAATACTTCCCCAATGTTGCTGGTAATGAATAATATAACTGCACAATGTCCAAGTTTTCCTGACCATAACGGTGCTGTGTTTATAACACACACATCAGAAATACAGTACAGAGCAGAGCTTCCTCCATTTTGTCCGAACACACTGACGACACTCTCAAACATTTTTTCTCCCCAGCTCTACCCTCTTTTCCCCTGTCCTGTCCATTCACTCACGCAGTCACACTACAGATGCCACAGAGGTGACGGAGGTCACCTTATTGTCTTCTGCCCACGGCTGCAGGTTCTGCAGGGCGAACAGGGAGGAGTTGTGCAGGCAGAGCGGGTCGGGCTGCAGAGGCTGGCTCAACGTCTTCTGAAAGGCTTCCTGCTGAAGCTGCAGCATCAGCCGGTTGGCCTGCTGCCGCTCAGCCTCTCTTTCCTCCGCCGTCTGTCTCCTGCACCAACACACAGTCACACAAGGAATTAAAGCCCATTCATGACTGCGTTTATAAGCACTTTACAATATGGTATGTCAAATCACAGACAAGCATTAAGCTTTTTAGCAACTTTACTAAGACTAGGAGAGGCCTGAGAGAAGTTAATGCAAAATGTGTAATGTGTAAGTTAATGTCTTTTTAAAAAAAAAATGGCATTAAGAAGGAATTAAATAGGACTACAATGAAAGACGGATAAAAATTACAAAAAACATAAAGAAATGACAAAATTATAATATAGCTAATTTATTTGGTCATATGGTCTGCTGAAATAAAGCATGGGAAACACATAGGAATAGGCTACTAATAGATTATAGAAATATTTGCTAAAAAAGAAGTTAAATGATTAAATCCAAAGAGAAACTAAAAAAGTGCTTCAACAATATGTCATGGGGACATTTTATTGTTTCTTAAATGGCATTACTATGGGATTCAGAACAGCCCACACAAAACATCTAGTTGCTTGTAAAAGCTTGTATTTACCGTGCCTTTACGCAACCCCTGTGCCAGTTAGCGGCGCTGCAGGCTACATGACAGCTGATCACAGTGAGTGACAGCTGCTGCCGAGGAGGAGACAGAACTAATGGGGGCAGAGCAGGAACAGTACACCTTACGCCCCAAGGTGAGAAGCTACGGCTTTGTTTTTCCCCTCAGCTCAGTATAACACAAACCGACACGATGTAACTACGGTTTCTGGTGGTAAAGATGATAAAGATTTTTTATAAACAAGAGTTGAGTTGAATTAAACTTAAATAAATTGGGTTGAATTGAGGTGAATTGAATTGAATTTAGCTGATTTTAGATGAATTAAATAGAATTGAGCTGAATTGAGTTAAACTGAAATATAATTTAACTGAATGAAATTAAGTTTAATTTAAATGGACCAAATTGTTTTAGTTAAATTTAACTGATAATTGTATTTATCTTGAAAACATACATACATGCTCAGTGTAACACTATTATTGCAAATCATACATGGAATAATTATTTATAGCTCATTTATTTCTCTTCCAAAACAGTATTGTGTGTATATATATCTTAAAAATAAAAGGAATGATTAAAAAACAATTTCTGATCTGTGACGATTGTCTACATGTGTAACAAATTTAAAAAAATCAGTTTCCTAATGGGAGCAGGGATGGGAGGTGGAAGCACACCTCTAAAACACTCTTTCATGCACACCAAGCTCCATCCATTAGCCACACATTATTGTTAACAGCATTATCATAATGCGATTGGCCGGCCGTTGATTCGATCACGCTCTTGTTACTAACGTAGTCGTCACGCAAAGACATCCCTCATGCTCATCCCATCACTACAGGGAACAGCATAAATCTCTGCAAAACTAGAATATCAGAAAAACGAGTTAGGACCATTCCCCTGTTACTCCGCGACCGCTATCCGTTTCAGTTTGCCCATGTTTAGAGAAATGTATTTTATTATCTCAATATATTTTGAACACATACATTGCCATATTCCAATGCTTTTTGTTGCTACTGTCCTTTATAACATTTTAATGATTTTATATAGTTAAACTAAATGATTACAAAAAACAATTGTTCAAAGCTCTAGGATCATTTACACATTAAAACACTAAAAGGTAATTTAGCCCTTGGTAATTTGCTTATGAGAAATGTGTGCTGTCCCTTTAACTCGAGACAGGGCATTATAATCGGATTTCCTTCTCATTTACTTCCAAATGGCTATAAACAACAGTCAGAATGAAGTGAAGGATTTTTTTTTATTTTATTTTTTTTTTTTGTCTATGGCTTTCGCAGTCCATTCTCCTGTGAGCATTTTGCTTGTGACAGCAGCTTTCTAAAAGGCCTTTCAGGAGGCTGGGGTAATTGTGCTTGGTCAAGTAAAGCGGCCTCGAATGGCAGCTAGGCTAAGCAAAAAAGGTGTTGTGTTGTACAAGAACGTTAATGCCAGAGCTGCGGGGCCTTTAGTTGTGTTTAAAGCAGTAAGCAGTTTGGATCCCAAATGAAAGGCAGACACGTTCGATGATGTCAATTTATGACTCAGAGAAAATGACAGGGAGGCGCTGAATGTTGAGTGAGTCTCCTGCCATTGAAAAAAAACAATAACCATGATAAGCTTTAGACATTTTACTCGACATTGAAAGAGAAACTAAAGATGTATCAGGCCTGGTTTACAATGTTTATACTTTGAATTTTGCATTAAACTACTGCAATGAATAATTAGAAAAAGCAGTAATATTATTTTTATCTAATTTTTCTCACAGTAACTACTGTATGTCAGCGCATTTTTTTCTTGGTTATACAAAGGTGATTTTAGTGATAATGGGGGCTCTAGGCAGGAGGTACTTGGGGGCCCAATATAAACTAGAACCTATGCATAGGATGCATATACTCAAATACACAATTATATTGTAAGTCATTTTTATACCAGACAAACAATCAAAAAATCCAATGTAATCACACGTTTTGGAGACCCCCTTCTCACTTGGGGCTCCAAGGCAATTGCCCAATATACCAATATACAATATATATAATATGAAACAAGTAAAAAACAGCTTGCTTTCAAAAAGGAATATAAATTATATGTATTTTATACTAATATATTCTTAGGCCCAAAACATGGTAGCTCACTTGGAAACAGTGCATACCATATCAAACGTATGGCCCGTGGACCCTATGTGGCCTACAAATGCATTCTGGTGAAAGGGTGTGTCTAATGGTGATAAATGAATAGAAAAAATTAAACAAAAGTAAAACTTAGCTAAAATAAATAAATTGTGAATAAAATTTCACTAAAACAAAACAATGGTGCCGTAAAAGATCTACTACACAGTATTTAGTTTTAGTTAAGCATCTACCCATTTCCTCATCTACAAAGCATTACTTTTACATTAATAATGGCATTAAACATTAAAGCAAAAAAGGCTTTTGTGATTTTTTACAAATTTATAAAACCAAACATAAATAATCAGAATAGGAAAATATCTCATACCCCTTTGGCTTTAAGCCCTCACATAACATTTCAGCATTATTATATATTTATTAATGCTCTACTACAAAGTGTAGAGTTTCTAATGGGGACCGGACGGCTCTTGATTTGATTCTTAAGTAATACTGTGGCCCTTCATCAGCTTGAGTTGGCCATACAGGCTGCTATTCTTACCGCCATTTCGTCCGTCTGTTCTGAAACCAGGTCTTGACTTGTGCATCTGTCATCTTCAAGGCCTTGGCCAGCGTGGCTCGTTCTGCTGAGGCCAAATACTTTTGTCTGTGGAAACGTTTCTCCAGCTCACAGATCTGTACCCGGCTGAATGAGGTGCGAGGCTTTTTCCTCTTGGGCGGAGTCCGGTTTTGGTACGGGTGGCCGATGCGCCGGGTCACAGAGAACGGCGACAGGGCAGCTAGAAGGTGAAAAAACACCTGATTTATATGACCCTGTTTAATAATCTGAGATCTGTGCATAAAAAATGTTATCCAATAATGTTTAATTGAAAAGAGCCAGTAAAATACAGAACATTTCTATTTCCCAATTGCTTTTCTGATTTATAAGCCTATTTTCAATGTAATGTGTCTGGGCATCCATATAATTTTGTGGTTCATTGCCAGTCTTGCTTTTACTCTGGAAAAGCTGCTGTGTTTGGGGAGTTGATAAAAAAGGCCCCGAAGCTGCCAATTCAAGAAGAAAAATGTAATTACTGCTTCAATTCCCCTGCCACATTTTGAAAACAGAAAGACCTAGGCTTTGCACAGAATGGAGCTTGATTTATGCATTAGGTCCAAAAAAATTTAAACGGAACAAATGCTTGTGAATCCATTGTAATAATGTTAAATAATGTCCACAAGAAAAGTCCAAATCAATACAAAAGCTTGTTTTTCTAAATATCTGTAAGAATGTTACAGTAATATGAATTAAAATGGTGCCTGCACAGAGGGGGATTAAACATTTGCTAGGTGAAGTGGGGGAGACTCACCTGGGTAAGCCCCCTTAGCGAAAGCATAGTCTGCCAGAAGGCCATTGCTGTCTCGCAGGTGAGCGAGCTCGGGGTAATAGCATTTGGCTAATGTCTCCACAGTGCTCCAGACAGGGACCCTGCCGATGTCTCCCTTGGGGAGAGGGCAGAGGGACCCGGCAGTCCCCGCCCCCCCTGTGGCCTCTGCGGCTCGGCTCTCCTCTGCCTGCTCCCCTAAAGGAAAGGGAGACACAGTGAGGTCCGCGTCTGGAGCAGCCAGCGGTGGGTACAGTGGCTAATCACATGAAGGAGCCTGAACGATGAACACACAGCTTTAACAGGGTTTAACTTAGCTTTACAGAGGGCTGCTGCTACAAGGGGATAACTGCCATTTGGAGAATCACTGACAACTAGCAGAAAGACAAACATGAATCAAACCTGGACGCTTTAGCCAATCACTGTCAGTTTCTGTCTGTCCTGATGATTTCCAAAGTCTTTACAGCATTAAAACTCTGTCATTAATCTGAGCTGCAATAGACAGGTCCTGCATCATGTAATTATTTTAACTTATAATACACATACCACCTTTTCAAGCAAGTTCATTGCTGATATACAAATGTTTTGCATTTTATTTTACATTCTAATAACTTACAAAAATGCTGTATTCATAAAATATTTTTTCCCAATGCAAATGAAGATACAATTTGCATTTGCAAAAACTATTGGCAAATGTGACTTCAAATATCTTCAAATATAATATACCAAAGAAAGCTTAGAGTCAAGAAGTTTTTTAACCTCTGTTTTTGAATATTGTATTTCTGACACATAAAGCATTCTGTTGCTGGACGAACAGAAATCGGCCTTCCTTTTTTGTGTTGTTTGATTTGTGCATTTTAGGACAAATTCTTCAGATTGTGTGTGATTTTACCAATAGCCTTGTCTCTGTGTCTTTATTATCTTTTTTGTTGTCACTCTATGAAGCTTTTCCTGTCTTTCTTGGAGTCTTGTATCATTCTATCTGGGTATTAATAACAACTTATCTCCAGCATCATAAAATATCTATGAATCCTGTCTATTTTGTCAGCCATGGGTAAACAGAAGATCGATAAATGTAACGGGATCCTTTCTGGCCATGGATCCACTCCACAGCCACATTCTCATTTTAAACCAAATGGAAATCAACAACAGGAAAAGCCGTTTGTGTGTGAGTGTCTTTCCTCCCTACGAAGCTGTTCTGTGCTGTCTTACACTGTGTTCATTTGTTTTTGTTTTGTCGGGAAAGTGCACCAGGAGCCAAAATGAATATGAAACATCTGCATAGGTGTCTCCAGAGAGCACCGCGCTACTGCTGCTGCTCTCACTGTTAATAGAGTCAGAGAAAGATGTTTTGGATGGGAAATGGCACACAGCTATTATACACTTATACGCAATATTCCCGAAAAGCAGTTGTTTGTCTTAACAGTGATAAATACAGCAATTAAAATCACAGTTATAAATATGTCAGAGAAAACTCAATAACTTAATTGTCTGTCCTTTTGTAACATTTGTGACCTTCATTTTTAATATTGTTTTAATCTATGTGAGTAATTTGCATTTATGGTAATTGTCCAGATGTGATTCTTTGATGCTCAGTAATAGTAAAATGTTAATTGTATCCCTTTAACGTTGCTTAAGGGACATCTAAGGTCCTTGGTCCTTGGTAATGAGTTTAGAGTGACAAAACTAGGGCTGGGCGACATTTAAATAAATTGTTTTGATTACAGTGAATAAAATGATTATTTATTTTTAATGGTTTCTTATGAACACAAGATATGCAAGATCTTATTGCATATAATGAATGTTTAGCTATTTATTTATCCATTTGTTTAATCTTAAAGCCTTTACTGATAAACCTTATTTTTGTTTGTTTTGTCCTATAGTTTATGTTGTTTGAAGATACATATTTATTTATTTATTTGTCAGTTTGTTTCACGTATAACCTTAAATTGATAAACTACACTTTTTTTATTTTATTATTTTATTTTATTTTTTATTTTTTGGTATTGCTTTATTTGATCCTATAGCTTTTGATATTTTAAGAAACTTTTTTTTATTGCCTCCTTTGTTCCACCTTATATTGGAAAACAACCACTTTATTTGTTGTTGTTTTTTCTCTCTATTTTGGTTAATAGCCTGATAGTGACACAAGACCTTTTTTTGTATACATGAAGATTGTTACACCTGTAGTTTATGTTTACACAAGATTATTAATCATTCATTTAAGTGATTTTAAACAGACCAAAACTGAAACAAATTAACTTCCCAGCCTTAGTCTCACTATTTATTTCAATTTTTACTCCCCTTTTTTGGAATTATTATAGCACATTGCATTAATTATAGACCCTTTAGAGCCTGGCTTGTTTATCAAATATGATCAGGTCTCTCACATGTAATGTATATATTTAGTAATAGAGTAAGGTTACATTTTGGCCGTCTTGTTCCCCTTGACTACACTTCACAGGTTGCACGCACTCTCCGCCTGGTGCAGCTCCCTTTGGCACTCCTGCTAAATAATACTGCATTAGATGGCTATTTCAGGCCATCTGCAGTCTAAGTAATGGACCAGGCACACACACTTTTACACACACACCAAGAGGGGAACAAACCCTTGAACTTGACAACCTCAGCCAACCAAGGGTCTCAAAAAGCTGATAAATATACGATCCACTGATGCTATAGATACTGCACGGCTCACATTCATGTTTTGACTGAAGGTGTAAGACCTTTAAGGAAGCAGATATGTTTTCACATTCATCACAAGCTATTAATGGGACTCCAGGTCATGTACCAGATATAAGTATAGGGTAACTATTTGTGTCAATCTGATTTTCACACTAAACACTTGTCTAACATTGGAATTAAAATAACATGCTTCAATGTGTGATTAAGTACAGCATGTCTCTACTGTTTTTATTTTCTGTCGCTATAGTATTTGTTATATGGAAGCAAATGGAAGTTTTTAATGAAAATCATTAAAAACAATAGATTTTAACATTGCTTTGAAATTACTTAAGCTTACAAATACAATGAACAAAAATCATAAAGTGTAATATTTGTAATATTTGGTATATTTATTGTTTAGGCATGATATTTAACTCATATGTAAAATTTAAGTATATTCAACAGTATGACACATTTATATTAGACATAAACAATAACTTATAGGCCACTGTGTGGTGACTGTGTGTGTGTGTGTGTGTGTGTGTGTGTGTGTGTGTGTGTGTGTGTGTGTGTGTGTGTGTGTGTGTGTGATCTATTAAAGAGAAAAGCGTGTTTTTTAAAGAAAAACTGTGCTTATTCTGCTAAACTATTGTGTTCAGCCTCTACTAATGAAAAAGAAATTGGCAGAGAATACTAAATCTGCTGCCTGGGTAACACAATTGGCATAAGCATATCACAAAATAAAATGCTACCGTAGAGAACATATTTCCCATAATGAAAGCACTTGTACTTAATAACACTTCTCGGTGACAGCGCCTCCCTTCCCCACTGCGGATATTACCTTTGTAGCAATCTAATAAATACAGCCGTGAAGGATTCTAAAGGGGATATTGAAATATAACATGAACATATATTGCTATTTATTACACTATACGGGACAGAAGCAGGGCCACTGTGCTCTGTCACACAAAGAAACACAGGGACACAGAGCAGGTGGAAACAGGGCGAGTTCTCTCAAATCAAATCTGATCTCTGCTCTGCTGCCATTAAAAGCCACACTGAGATTTAGCCCAACAAAGACTTTCATTATGGATTTATCTCTGCAGCGTGACCTGGAAAGGACAAACTGTACAATGACACTGCCAAATGCTGCTGTCATTATTATTAGTGTTGATGAATCATTTCATTGTGTAAATACTTTAACATCAACTGTGCGAAGCCTTATTATTGCCATCAGTATAATTGATTGGCACATAATGTATATAGCCATTAAAGTGAAAAAATATATAATATAATATGTCAGTGGGTTTATCTCACTTCAGATCATAATCAGTCAAATCTACCAGAATATTACTTGCGTTAGGCTCTTAAAACCATATGGACAGCTATCAACAACAGGCTCAAGTCGATTTAACTTAAAAAAACATAAATTGTACCAATATAAAATGAGCTGCATTTACTTGGTGTTAACTGTATTTTTCTAGATGCTGCACTTATAATTTCTGGTGCGTTTCAACCAATTACCAAAGCATTCTTCCCATTTTCAATCACAAACAATAATGGAATTAAGCACCACACAGTAATATAAGGATTTACACCTGTGTATATTGCAGACTAACATGGATAGCACTATTTTCCAAACAACCCATTCGGGTGTAGCCACAGCGCATGAGTAGCTTGGCAATGTTTTTACGCCTGATACCCTTCTTGACGCAACCCTTTCTAAATAAATATGACTTCTCATACATTTGTTAATTTACACAAAAATCAATTATAAGATTCACATTTAGGCCTAATTCCCCAATTATTTGCTTGCTGCTAATGCCAGGAGTGTTGCAACAGTAGTAGGACAAAGTGTGAAGGGCCCCCCAAAGATTGCTCATTATATATTTTTTCAATTGTTTGATTCAGTACGCCACATTTATCTTTGTTTGAACCATTTTCACTGGATTCCACACTAATATGACTTTTGTGCCTTAGTCAAGTGTGTCTTGGTGCCTCTTGCTTAGGGCCCTTAGTTGCACTAGAGTCGCCTCTGCCACTTGCTTTCAGGGCTGTTAAAAATAATACGGATTACTCCAACTAATTTGTAGCAATTAGTTGCCTAATACAAGACATAATAAGTAACAATAATGACAACCTTATAAATGTCAAAATTTGGGTTTCTAGAGATGATAGAACCATAACGCAGGAGGTAAAAAGAGCCCCAAAATACAATGAATAAGGCATATTACTCAGAAAAACATGCACAAAGACATGTTATATTTAACATTAAGTTGTTGATTAAAAGGGATATATTTCAGAAAAGGCACATTTAAATTAGCTATGTTTATTTCGTTTAATGCTTATGTTATTAAGCTTATCTCTAGAAATAAATGTTTTTAAAAAGTAAACAAAAAAAGTCCTTATGTTATTTATCTCTAGGAATAAAGGTTAAAAAGGTGCTCAAAAATAGTTTGTTTTTTATAGCAAAGACATTGCACGCATATTACATTTTTTTGGGGTTGCCTGCCCCTACCCTTTTGCAACGAAGAAACCATTAGCCCGGTTGGCTCACCCGTAGTAGCTGGTGGAATCATAGTGTACTGCTGCTGTCTCATAATTCCACAGAAAAAAAGCCTGGCCTACGGGTGCCTGCAGGTTGGATTTATAAACGCCTTAAAAACCTACTTTCATAAATATGAGATTTATGAGTGGGCATTAAGAGAAGGGCAAGGGCAACGAGAAAAGCCTGTAGTGCAATTAAAAACAGCATTCCTTTACGTCTTTACTTTACGTCCACTGGCTGGCGCAGGACAAAGCCTGTGGTGATTCGTTGAGTCTTGCAAAGCTGCAGCACGGAGCCGTTCTCCTCCGGTTTCAGACTTCGAAAGTGGGCACGTTTAAAATGGCAGCCTCCACTGGCCATCCATCCAGACAGATGATAGTCCGCTTGATTTACGGCCTCTTATTGGAAACAGAGCATGGCCAAATGTGGAAAGTGTGTGTGCGCGCGCGTCCCTGTGTAGTGTTACTGTTAGCTGCAGCTAGCTGATCGATAAAGTGGAAAGATATAAGCTGCGAAATAATTACAGCGACACAGAGCCGAAAGAAATTAAACGAGAGGCCCTCGGTGCCTATGAGTAAAATTGATAAGCCTATTTACACTGTATCTTTTTGCAGTTGACATATCGCCCCCCAGTATTTAATAATTAATCAGGTATAAAGAACGGAATGGTGAATATTTAATGCCAGAAGAGGTGGGCGCGGGGGGCTCGTGCAAGATGTGCTTCATTTTCATCTTGGTAAGAATGGAAGTTTGAGGGTTTATGGCCAAGATGCGTAGGGTCCATGTCTGTTTAAATGGCCACAGCTCCATATTTATCAAAATGTTGTGGGTCATAAAAGTTCAAATGTAGACAAATGTTTTCCCCAAGCAGGGGAAAAAACACAATCAGAGCTTAGTCAACTTAATATCAATGATTTAATTAACAATAGTTTTAACTTGAGTCGTTTTTATGTTGTTTCTAATTATTTTAAAGGACAGTGCATTTTACTATCGCTATTTTAATGTGGGCAATTTTTGGGGGGCTAGTAGGCTATTATTTTACAAATGAAAAATGTTTAATGTTTGCGCTCTTCCTGTTTTATGGTTGTTTTTTTTATTATCCGGTTTAATTATCTGCCATTGTAGCGAATATTAATTTGTGTAAATGTGTAAAAGTAGGCTACATTAATTATTAAATAAAAATTGTATGGATTATAATTTCAATAATTAGCCTATATTGTTATAGTAGCCAGCAGCCAGATATGTTGTCATTTTAGAATTCCATTCTGTCTATTTTCTTTAGTCATTATGTAGTGGGAGTTTAGTAGCTTTTATACTGCTATATATATAAGCTTACTATTATTACGATACTATTAGCATATTATATCTTAAGGTAGGAACGTATAATATATTCTAGACCAAGTTCCTCAAATAAAGATTTTATATATATATATAACATTTAAAATACAATGACTGGCCCACCAGTCTATTTATTGACTTAATAAATAAAAAAGGCCTATAAAAGTAATAGCCTAAATAATAACTTGCATACAATAGGCCTAGGCCTATATCATTATTGTCTAGGTTGTGCCTGGTTGTATCATCTCGCTGTTTCTCAATTGAGACTCATTCATGGCGCTGAGACACTGCGCAGCATCGTCGTTATCCGTGATCCGCAGCAAATGGAGAGTGATGGTCCAATCCTGATTCATCAGCGCGTCCATGTCAATCTGCGCGCCCGTTCATCAGCCAGGATGTTCCACTAAACTCGCTCTGACTGCGAGAGGCGTGCGCCATACAACCCCGGAAATCAGGCAGAAGCTACACAGTGGGTTTGAGGGTCTTCGCCGGGATATGGAAATGAGTAAGGAATATTTTCAAGTTTCACATTTAAAGCATTCTGAACCACGCAAAACCCATGTCCAATTAATTTCTATATAGCAATAAAACCCAAAGAAAATTGATTCATTCAATTAGGCTAAATACCTTATCAGACATCTATAGCTTTATGAAGAATAGAAGACACTGTGGCCATATTTTTATTACACCCTTTCTAATATGATAAAATAAACGAGAAAAATGTCGTCATCTCATGGTCATAGCTAAATACGAACCAAATAAACTTCCATTTATTATACTTTGCTACTGTTATTAGTCAATAGGCCTACATTTTTCTTTACGCATTCTCAAAGCTATTTCTCCAGTGTCACAGATCATTAACCGGTGTGCGTTTTGTAAACTAATTGTCTCATCATGCGCATCTCTCTAAATGTTTTTAATATCATATAATTACAGGGAATGAATAAATCGTTTATACATCGTCAATTCGTGGTCGTAGCCAAATATACTGTCCATTTTTCTTATTATTATCATATTGTGTTTGTTGCCAGTAACTTATCTATCGCTTTTCCCCAGAGTCAACTGAGACAGGACATTAACCGGGGTGTGATTTTTGTAAACCATATTGTGTCACGATGAAAGACCCTCTCAAATGTTATACATATAATATTATCTGTATTGCTTATTATTATTTTTTGTAACTTTAAGTTAATAAATGTTGGATGTGTGTTCCACGGTGAGTTATTATTTACCTGTGAGTCTGTCCTTGGCGAACCTCCTGCTGCTCTCCATCCACGGGAACGTGAAGTTACCCGCGTTCCCCATGCCCATAGATGGCACGGGCGGCATCCCCGGGTGCGCGGACGACGGCGGATGCGGCGCGGCTGCTGCGGCTGAAGGCGGCGGAGGAGGCGGCATGGGTCTGTGCGCGGGCACCCGGATCACTCCCCCCGCGCCCCCGGAGTTGACGTTAACATTCATGTTCATGCTGACGTTCATGTTCATGTTGACGTTGTAGGAGCCTGCCAGCCCCGCCGCAGCAGCCGCCATGGAGCAGGCCGGGTTGTAGACGCTGTTGTAGCCGTTGCCGTAGACGTTGGGTGCCAGCGCATAATCCGGCTCGCCCGTCCGATTGGGCAGCATGCATCCGCTGGACTGGTCCGAGCTGTTGAGGATCTGGTCGATGCCGAAGCTGATGGGTTCGTGCTGCTGCTGGTGCGTCTGGTTCACCTCCTCGATTCCGGTGTGCTCCATCGCTCGTGTTTTCAGTGAAGTCAATAGATTTTTGCGAACAGACTTGAACTAAAACTGCCGACAAAGGCCCAATGCTTCTACTCCCTGGAAACCAACAGCACAACCCAAAACCTGCCCATTCTTTTCGCCCAGAAATGAAGCGATGGTCTCCTAAACGAAGAGCTCATCCGTGGGACTACTTTAGGAAAAACGTATCCATCGTAAACGCGGCTCTATCCAACAAACTAAACAAAAGGCAGTCTAGGAAACGAAAAGCAGGTGTTTATCCGGAGCACTCACACATCCGAGGGGCTTCTCTGAAGAGCCTTGACGCGCTTTGTTCGTCTAAGATCCACGAGTTGAGCACGCAACATAAAAAATAACACACCAAAACAGGGAAAAGGACGCGCTGGACGTGTGGAGCTTGAATGGGAGAAGTGCGTTTCAGCAGGTGAGACGAGCCTCTGCGTAAAAGCTGCCATTCGGTCATCCATCCAGCCAAACCCTCCCCCCCTCCTCTTAGCTCCCCCCTCTCCCTCCTCCTCCATATGAAGCGAGGACACTTTTTTTTTTTTTTTTTTTTGCTGGCGTCTCTTAAAGAAGCCGCAGCTCCAGTGGCGCTTCAGGCCCTGGGTCAAAGCGCTTTTGGATCATTTCGCCGCCGCTTGTCAACACTCGGAGCTGATACTGATAAAGGGGTTTAATATGCACTTCATTAGGTGTTACGGTATTTTTTTTTACACTAAAGCGCGACGCTCACTTGATGTCAAAACATGAAGGAGGGCAACGTGAATGCCTTTTTAATTCTTTGTCTTTGAGGGACAGCGTCTGTTTTAGGCTCAAAGGCGGCTTATTTCTTTATCAAATAGAAAACGGTCACGAATATTGGCTACATTATATAAATACTCATATTATTATTACTAGTCTGCTAGAATCCGCCTAAAGTCAAGTGAATGCTTTGAACTAAATATTTGGAAAAAAGAATAACGTTCAAAGGTAACGTATGAAGCCTCATAGTGTTGCCAATTAAACCCATTTGAGGTAATTTAAAACATAGCAATTTAAAATGAAGGATAGCTACTTTCTGTGCTTGAACTACTCTGTATTTACCATCACTGTTACTAAAATCCTATTAAACCAATTTGAAATGCAATTGCAGTCATATTTGGATAAATAAAAGAATAACGTTAGTTATGAAGACTAAAACAACTAAGCATATGAGGTAAGATATAGAAAATTAACGATTGTTACTCTTTTTTGCCTAAATATCACCTTTAATATTTCTTAAAATTGAATAAGTCATGTGAATGCTGTTGATTTCATATTTGGTAAAAATAATACTGTTTAATGATTACGTATGCAACCTAATATAGCTACATTGTCAACACAACATTTAAGGTATGATCCTCTAGCAAAATGGAGGATAGCTACTTTTTGTACTTGTACTTTCACTTGTACTTGTATGTTCTATATTCATTATTATTATTACTAAAATTTGAGTTATAAACTCATTGGGATAACAATTGTGTTTTGGATAAAGGACAAACGTTAAATGGTTGTGTTTGAAGCCTATTAAAAACATAGCAATTGAAAATGAAGGATAGCTTATTTTTGTGTCTTATTTTAGCCCATGTTGTAATTATTATGCAAATGGATCATTATAAGCTAAAGGGAATGTTATTTATTTTATATTTTGATAATAAAATAACATATGGTTACGCATAAACCCTCTAAAGAAGTTGTTAACATAAACATAGCACTTTATGTAAAATTAATTCTAAATTCAGTTTATCATTACTAAAAGGGACTTGCGTGAACTCATGAGAATGCTTCCATTTGGATATAAGCATAATCGTATATGGTATGAAGCCTCCTAAGAACTTTGCCAACAAAAGCCATTTAAGATAAGTTAAACAAATAAAAACGTTCTGTGCTTAAACTTATAGGATCATTATTGTTACTAAAATCGCCTTTTATGAACTCAGGTGGATGCTAAAGATGTCATATTTGGTTAAAAGAATAATAATGATAAAATGTACGTCGCCAACAAAACCCATCTGAGGCAACATAAACATATCAAAAATGAAGGATAGTTACGTTTTGTGCATAAACTATTCAAAACAAGAATAGCTGTTTTTTGTTAAGTTCTCTGTCTTTACGAACACTCGCTGTAATTTATTTAAAGGGAGCGTGTCTTTAAACGCCAATATCCAGATGAGCAGTTCACATTGACACGTGAAATGTGACCCAAAAAACTGGTTTCACTGGTGCACAGCAGAGAGCCCAGCTGGCCACAGTAAATTCTGAATGGATTAATGTATGATTGAAGCACTAATACGCTGCGCTCAATACAGCCATAAATTCAATATAAGAGTTTAAAAGAACGTCTCATTTAAAGGCAGTGCTTTTTCCCATAATGACCCACAGAAATCTGATCAAAGGGAGACCCAGGAAACAGACGTACAAAATGGAGTGTATAACAGTATAGTGCAAAGAATGAAGAGAAGAGATTTGTGTTGAAAGCAGATAGACGCACAGTAGTTGGCGTCAGATCACAAGTGTGAAACGTGGCATCACTGATTTGCACAAATGATTTCACCTTTCCTCGCCCGGAGCGTTGACGCAGATCGCCAGGGTCTCAATTCAATAAAAATGAAAAATGTCTCATAATAAAAGCGCGACACGGGGAAAAACGAATTTAATATATCACCGTTTTATTACGCACTTATTTCACTTTCCGTGCGAATAAAGATATCTCTCCACTGCACAAGCTGGCTAGGGGGAAGCATAAAAATCAATTGTGTGAATTCAAGGCCATATCAATAACGGCGCAGGACGAGATGAGCGCGAGTGGAGCTGCCATTAGGCCTGTTTAGATCCGCGCGTTACAATCAAATGAATAGGGACGAGAGGATGCGCGCAGGCTCAGCGCCGCACTGACAACATAATTGGCCATTTATGCAAAAGCTGCAAGATCTATGGCCAGGGAGGCGGAAACCAATGTTTGCAAGCCTCTTTGGGCCAACAACAAGCCTCCTGTTTGCGGTGATGTCAGCAGCAAGACCCGGGTTAGTGTGTCGCTTTAAGTAACAGCAAACCAAAGCTAAGTCTTGTTCCAAAATACCCCAAGTGAACATGAGGATAAATGTAACGTGACGAGGATATGCAAGTTCCACATTACGCTCTCCAACGGTTGTACGCAGTGCAAGCTAACGTTAAATCTATGAAACGACGAAAAAGTCAATTATGTCCGTGGTCAAAGTGTCCCGTTAAAAGTTAAGCAGAAGAATTTGATGTAAGTCCCGGTCATAAACAGACCTTATAAATAGGTCAGACAAAACGTCAGTTTCTATTTGTAATCCATTTTGGAGCCCTGCATTAGTCACTTTATTCTCACTAAACAGAATCCGGATAGGTCTCATTATTGATTTAAAAGAAAAATATTAGGAATAGCGGTCATTCAAAATGTAAGATGCTTTATGTGTCACCAAAATGACCTATAGGCTACACAAGCTTTAAATAAAATGATAAAATACTGATGTTGTCTGATATTAGGCTACATTTCCCCATTTTATTTAAATGTTATGTTTTGCATTATCATGATTAGATAGACGTGTAACAGTTTTTGTTCCATGCGTAAAGCAAAATATACGCACGTCTATTTTTGCCGTGTCCTTATTTCTTCTTAAAAGCATGTGTCTGACCCAGGCCTATCGCTTTCACAGCTGACCATCAAAGTGAGTGGCTCCTTTTTGGTAGAGTCACTCTAAAGTGTAATGCTATTTTTAGTTTAAACATTCTTGCTAGACGCACTTTGAATATACGCACTTTTCTTTTTACGCATTACGCATACAACATGTAAAATAAGCCCATCTCAAATGTGTGCTGTTTTAACCCCAGTGTGGCCTACAACGCGTCAAACAAGTGGAATATTTGTAAAGACGTAAGTATTATATTCAACAAAAGTGACTCTTACGTCTGCTTCAATAAACATAATGCGACCTCAGTCTACCTACTGTATCTGTATCCCCACGGTACATATAAAATAGTAACTGAGCCCTTTGTAAATTTAGAGAAAAAATAACATTTTTTTTGTTGATGTTTTGGTAACTTATACACGTGTGCTGGCATAACGATGTAGTCTATATGAAGGCGTCCTGCTCCGGTCCATGGCTCTAAACGCTTGTTAGAGAATCTTCATTAGCTCACTGCTTTATTCTTACACATCGTTCTATCGGCTTCTGCTCATGAGCCACTTCCCCTGAGCGTCATTAAAACTTTATCTAATAAGCTATAGCTGCAAACAGAAGGGGATTTTAAAATGATTATTATTTAAATAAAGATCCCTGACTTATTATGGGCTGCCAATATTAACTCTGGTTATAAAATAGGTCAACGGGAGGTCTACATATAGAGCTTAAATGCAAACGTGACACGAAGCGGCGCAGGATTGTAATCAGCAATTTTGCTAATGCAATAACAGGCTAATTAAGGAAAAACCTCTCTCTCTCACTCACACACACGCACGCACGTACACGCAGGCACGCACGCCTCGTTGCAGCGGCAATAAGAGGCGCCCCTTTTGCCCAAAGGCGTTCTGTGAGGCTGCCGGCTGTGCGTGATGAATCGTTATCTCCAGGCCACGCTGCTCGTCTGGGTAATAAAGTACCAGCGCTGCGCAGACAAAGGGAATTTGTCACACCAGCCTCCCCCGATGGATTAGTGCTCCATCGCTCCGTTTAGCTTTAGTTTGGAGGGTCTAGTGTCCACTGTGTGCGCCCGCGAAATTAAAACGGAGAGGTCAACAATCAGCAACACGCGGGTTACAGATGATAGCCAACGAGCTGCGCCACGGAGCGGCTGAGTGTAGCTCAAACAAATACACAATACTGACCGAGTAAGTGCTTACGAATAAGCACCGGTGTTTTACTTTAGCGAAGATGAATTAGAGTAATATTTTTTGGATTAATTGCAAGTCTATATCATCCAAAACTGTCACGCGTAGAGACCATGCACATTACGCAATCGCACTGTAAAAGTAGCAAACAGTGATGTGCACCTGTGTTATATTCTACATAAAAAAATGCGACGCAGTAGCCAAAGAAATAGCAAACGTTTTTGTCATAAAAAAATAATAGTAATACAATACAATATTATTCTAACATGCAGCCATAACCAAATAAATATAGCTTCTGTTTTGATTGCTAATGTTAAAATTTTAATGTTTTATTGTGATGTAGCAAATCAGAAAACCCTCTCTCGTTAACCCCCCAAACAGGCTTGTATTTTGGTCTAAACATCAAAATGAATCATTTCCATTCGTTCAATACTGACACCCTGTTGTTTGTACACTCTGGCCCAAATTCTGATTAAAGATTGAGAAATGCGGAGCAGACAGTAGGTGCGTCCCATATAATTGATGTCTCCCTGCTAAGTTGTCCGATAACAGACACATTTAAAGTGACAGCTGAAATGAGGCCAGACTAGGGAGAAAAAAATGCCTTTGCAATCAAGGATGTGGGAGATTAGTGTGACGAAGGCTGTCATCCTCCTCCTCCTCTTCCTGCTGCTGCTCCATGGTTCTGTTGGCTCTCTGCTGCGTTCAGGTTGGGTTTCAGTCCAGAAACAGACATAGAAAGAAATAAAAGCACGGTTACACTATCAGGAGAGAGATGGATGTTTGATCATGTGGATTACAAATCAGTCACCATGGCCAAGAAAAATGTTATAGATCTTTACTTTGGCGCTACCAGAGCAGCCAATGTCATGCTGCAAAAACAAAAGCTGCTTAATATATTGCAATTACGTGTTATAAAAATCATAACATTGCATTTATATGATTTGTTCAAAGTGAGTATGTTTTTGGACATATACTAATAGAGGAAATGTAGATGAATACAAAACCACTGTTCAGAATTTGAGTCTGGTGCAGTTTCTGCTTCATTTCATTGACTGGCAGTGATTTAGCAAAATTAATAAAACCTTACAATCAGTTTCATATTGTTGTAAATGATAATGTTTTGATGAACTAGATCCACATGATATAGTCCAATGACACTGCATTAAGTTTACTCCAGTGATTGGCTGCAGCATCTTCTCTCATTTACATCTCAATCATGAAATGTAGGCCTCAATGCTGCACTTAGTCTCTAAACCTACTAACCAATCAAATCCAACCTTTCAATAATAGTAATAAAACTATATTGATGAATTCTTTTCTTTGCTATGTATATTATTTATACAGTATATGCAAATTCATGAAATATACAGCAATTGTGAATAGAAATATTAGATATTGTTATTTTATATATTGTTACTAGATAAGAATCCCTTCACTAAAACAAAAAACAAACAAATGTCATTAATAATGGGAGTTATGATAGCTAACCTAATTAGCTACATATGATTTATAATCTAAAGCAACCTTCTGTTTGTTTGAAGTAGGACAAATATCAAGCACATGTCATCCATCTAAAAATTGAATGGAGTTTACAATTTTAAATGTTTATAAAGATGAGCAGACAGTGTCATTGACCATATAATGAATCACCAGGGTTCTGCTGCAGCCAAACAGAACCACTTCTAATAGTGGAACCCTTTTTATTGAGAGGCTGGAATGACATTATTGTGCATTTGGAGGGTTCAGTCCTTGACTGTTCGTCTGCCTCGGGGGAAAACCTGGCGCCTCCTGGCCGGATCAGACGACTGACTGGACGAGGGAGGAGGAGGAGGAGTGGAAGAGCAGACTGAGCAGAGGAGAGGACAGGGAAGGAAAGAATTCTGGGCAAAACAAGGAGAAATTGATAAAAATGGATGTCAGAATGAAGAAACATGCAAAAGGAAAGAAAACAAAAGGTATTATTATTATTATTATTATTATTATTATTATTATATGTAATATAAATGTATTTGGTTAAATCAATGCAAAAGTTCTACTATTTCATTAGTCTTTCCCTTTCCCTGGACTCGATTAATTTTGCCCTTCTTCCGAGCGGTTTGCCTCAAATAAACCTATCGATTAGGCATCAGTGAGATTCCTAGCCCGGGCTTTATTGAGTAAGTTGGTGAACCTTAAAGTGAATTACAGAAACTGCTCTGTCCCTCCAGTGAACTATTTAGGTCAATCTAATTTACTTTGATAAACACCATCTATTTTATTTAGCCTATACTCTCAACGCCTTTTTCATTGATGGTTTATCTAGAGACTGTGGCATATAAATCTACTTATGAAACTCCATACATTTATATGTTACATAATAATAATAATAATAATAATAATAATAATAATAATAATAATAATAATAATAATAATAATAATAAATAATTTGTATTTCATGTATTTAAATATGAGGCAACTAAAGGGACATCACGTTACTTCCGGGGTTTGTGGACGTAAATGCTCTCGTAGGTTAACTACGTCCTGTTACGTCTGGCTAGAGAATATCGCTCAATAATAATTTATGTTTCTTTGTTAAGGTCTTTCCATTTATTATTATATATTTGACAAGATTAGCCTATTTGTAACAATTTTACATCTTACTTATGGAATAAATAAAAAGCTACATTGTAAATACTCAAACAAAACGAAGCGTTTGATGTAAGCTACATCTCTTGTAAGCTAGCAGGCTTCTTCTTCGGCTGTTGTTCTAGGCTGCACGCGCCGTATTTGGAGGGTAATTGGCCGTATCATTGGCTTTGTCTTGTTTACAAAGCGGCAACAGGAGAGATAATTCAATTTCCTCCGTGCGCATTGAAGAGACACCAGCCGCCTGTCAGACCGAGTACAACGACCCTGAGCGGGGCAGTAGGTAGTGGAGAACTGGAAGCAGCAGGGCAGGCCTGGAGCAAAGCCCGGGGCGAGGCTGTGTGATGGAGGGGCGAGCTGTCAGAGGACATCTGCCTCCATTAAGTGTAGCATAGAGGGCTATCTATCATAAAGAGGGTTTATGATTGACATAAACGCCAGCTTATTAAATTATTATGATTATTAGCAATTTAATTGGCAAGCCACACTATAACATTAGCTTACTCTTATTTGAGTTTTAATATTTTTTTTCTTGTTTTAGTATCAAGAGATATGTAGCTTCAAAGAGGGGTAGCATCTTGTCAGTGCTGCTTTACAGATGAGGCCTCAGGGAGGTTCATCATAGAGCTAAATGCATCAAAGGCTTGTAATTGGTTGTATTTTGAGGTAAATGGAAATAAATGCTAATCTGAGAACAGGGCCCTTTTGGGGGTTTGTTTGTTTTAGTGATGAAGCCTACTAATCCTTTTCATTTATGTTATGATGCCACTTGATACAAGTCATTTATAGTTAGGCAGAACAGTGGTGTAATGATGTAATGATATTAATGGTAATGACTGTCTTGTAGCTACAGGTTAAAACGAGTTTGACCAGACTTATCCTGATGTGATATGCCTTGGATCTGAACATGTGTACATTTACAGTGCCATGTGCCTAATTTGTTCTTTTCTGCTCGATTACAGCGCTAATTGTTTCTTAACCAAGTTACTAAGAAATACAATTATTCAACAACTAGCACATGATTCTCCATTCAACTCTCACTCTGATAATAATGTCTCATACCACTATATAAAGTGTAGGTTGTTGGGGTTAAGGTTAAGTTTGTTGTGGCTATGTCTCCAGGAAGTGAATCTGAGTCAATGTAAGGTGGCCCAAACATGTGAAAACAGTGTGTTTGTTTACTATAAAGCGCAGCGCTGAAAGAAACGGGAAGAGATGGCACATTAAGCCTGAGGGTGCATCATTATTAGACAGCCTGGCTTCTCTCCCTCCCTTACCAACTCTCTATTTTTTTGGTCCAATTGCAGCCGCAGCTGAAGGAAAAACATACAGCCGTATCCTTATAAGGCACAGTTCCTGCTCTCTAATTACGCCATGATACAAGGCAATATTTCTCCTGCAAATATTCCCACATAAATTCATTTCACAAGCCATTAAAGATACAGCGGGTGAGATCATTTACATCGCAGCCCAGTACAATGCAGAGCAAAGCCGGCTTTTTACAACATGGGCTAAATGTGCCAAGTCCCCCCGGTCGACCGGCAACCTGGTAGGCATTAACTCAACATAATGTCTCACAAATTAAAGTATTGCCAGGGTTACCACTGCGGCGTCAGATAAATGCGCTCGATTAGCAGGCCCCTCACTGTGAGCACAACAATTGATTGCTTGTTTGTGTTTTCATATGGCGTCGGCAAACGTGGCGAATGATGGATGGGAGCCCGTCGTCTCAAGTTGCCGTCAGTTGATTGCTGTTGTTGCTGTCCTCCACTCTCACTCCCCCCTCCCCCTAACAGCAGACTTGGTCAATCTGCACACTTTATATGTTTTTCTTTTTTTCTCTTGTAGGAAATCTGAGAGGGACAAGAAGGGGCTGATGGGAGCTGAAGCCAGGCCAGTGAAGGGTGGAGTGATAGAAGATTTGGCAAGGTGTTAACTGAATTTATGTTTGTGGTGCAAGAGTTTATGCACAAGCTCTAAATCATACCTGTGTTTGTTTTACTTCAGAACTCAGTGTTGTCGTGAGAGTTCTTTTTCTCCATGTGATGCCCATCAAATTCATATGACAAGAGACTGATAAATAAGGTGCCAACCAGCCACACATTGTCACTTCATCGTTTTACCACATATGATTCAAGTCTATCCATAAATATATATATATATATATATATATATATATATATATATATATATATATATATCCTTCAACCTCTGTGGACGGCCTCATTCTTCGAGCATGGGTCCTCTGGCCTGGAAGCTTGAGGGTTCTGCGCAGTATCTTTGCTGTTCCTAGTACTGCACCATCACTTGGTATTGCCATATCAACAGCTTTCCTCTGGTGTATTGATATGTATATATATATTTTAATATATTAATATATATATATATTTATATATACTTAAATAATACTATCAGAGATAGGCTAACCATGACTTTGTAATTTGATAACTACCTGTAGGAAAATCAAGCTTTAAAGCAACCAAGCAATCATGTTATGTTCTCTATTGAAGAAACAGTACATTTAATAGCCTTTTGTTGCTCAGACATGGAGTTCGCAAAGTTGAGTGGTGACATTGCAGATTGTGATTATAAACCTCACACAACTACCTTGCCTGTGAGGACCCACGGTAGCCCTCAAGGAACAAACTGTTTATGAACAAATGTAAATTGGTATGATATGTTTTTTACTTTTGCAGACTATTGAAATAGTATTGTTTTTACTGATTAAATTGATGATTGTCTAATATTGCTATAATTTTGTATTTGGATGTTTTCTTAATACCTCCTTATAATCGCACAGTGAACCATACACCTGCTTTTCCTTTTCCTTGCGCCTTTTTGTACTTTCACTCAGTAATCTAGTTATGAATACCTGCCTGAAAGTGTAATCATCCACTTAAACCATTTGGGCTCGGCAGCTCTAATCTGTAATTGAATTACACTCCTTTTCTACCGGACAGCTCAGTCTTCAGCACTAGTTTAGCCCTGATCATTTAGTCAGTATATTAGAAGTAATTTACTATCCAGAGCAGTTAAGTAAAAAGAGTGATTTTTATAAGCAAACAAATGTGTTGCAAAAGCTCCCATATTAATGCAGGCTGAATTTAATTTTTGCAGGTTTTACAGAAAAGGGTCTTGTATAACTAACTGAGAAAATGCTTTTTTTGCCGTGCTAATGAAGAGCATTGTTCCCTTTTCATGCTCTTTTCCTAATACTATTATAACATTGTACTTTAGCAAACTGTTTTAGGCATTTGAGGGACTGATGTCCGTTGATGAAAGTAAAGCATTACAGTAGCACAGCCATCGGAGTTTTTGAGTTCAGGCCTCTCATTACAGTAATCAGGACAGTGTGTCCAGGTGAGAGCCGGGCCTCTGTGAACATATTTCTGCATTAATTGATATTTAGCTGAATCTGTCTCTTAGGTGCTGAGTGCAGGTGCAGCTGCAGAAATGATGAGAATGCCCTCCCACTTCCCTTCTGCATTAGTAACCTCACCTCGTCCTGCTCTAACCCTCCTCCCGCCTCGCTTATCCACTTCCACCATGACACTATATATGGTCAGAATAAATACAATAAATACAATTGTGAGAAAACACAATGTCACCGGGTTCCTTATTCCGGTGACAACAACATAGAACGTAGAAATCAAGTATATATTAAAAGTGGTTGCTGGTTTCCATGCACTCAATGTAGACACTGTTGCAGTAAACTGCCTGCTTTATCCCACAGAGGAGAGCAGCCAAGAGGAGGCCTGCTTCCAACGGCAGCCAAGACAGCTAATTACATTTTCCATCTCGACAAGAATGGAGGATCCCTTCCTATGTTATTAATCATAATGAGGGGAATATAATAAGCTGCCATACATCATGCCGTTGACAGTCGTAGTTTGCCATTTGCAAGCCCAAGCATTCTTCTCCTTTTAATGGCCGTAAACTGAATTAATGTACACTGAGTTCGAAGTCCATAATCAATTGTGGATGAGATTTAAAGCCTTTTAGCCACACCCTCCAAGATTTTGGATGGATATAACGAACGGACAATCCAGAAAAGCACTAGAAGTGTTTGGATGCATCTGTGCAAGAGAGTTTCTAACAAATGGACTCCACAAAGTGATTTATTATGTTTAAGACATTCTGATATAATCTTGTAGTACATAGAGACTTTGGGGTTAACATGGTTAAAGCAGAGTCATTGTTTCTTGTTTTATATTATCTATAGATTAACTACAAGGTTATCGCTACACTCAAATTCTAGTTTGCATGTTCTCCCCATGCTTGTAATGGCTTTCCTCCGGGTACTCCAGTTTTCCGCATTAACAAAAACATGCTAAGGTGTAGCTAGCTTTAATTTCCCCACGGGTAAAGTAAAAGGATAATAATTTTTAAAAAATGTCAATGCTGATTTGAATTAGTGTTAGAACAGGCATTATTCAGCCTAAAGACCTCTTGTACAATGAGATTTTAGTATCAGTTTTTACATTTTGATGAAGATCAAAACTTGTATTCCTTATTTGGCTAAAATGCACACTTTATTGTGGTCAAAGCAGTTACTTTTATCTTTGGAGTCTAGGTGCACCTCTGACCCTAATGCATTGGGTCACTGAAAAAGTAACACTATAAAGTGTTTTTACCAGTGGCTTCTTGTGAGCTCAGGAGTTAGCATTTTGGTTTTAGTAGAAGTTTTTTTTAGTAGACATTTTACAATTCTTGTTTTGTCTGAATTCACTATATATGGTTTATAAAAGACCAGCAGAACTTGTAACTTGCAGAAATGTACTCAGTAAAATGTACATCTCTACATTTTTCTGTTTGGAGTTTAGATATCTAGGAAATCTGCAAAACCAGAAACTTCTTCTGATACTGCTAGAGCAGCATTTGACTATACCTTCATTGCATTGCAAAAATTACTTGCTTATTTATTTAGTAAAGAGAACACACCTACATTTTTTTTTCAAATGTACTACATATCTAATATGGAAAGATAACTTCTGCAGAGCTTATGCTAACTCCTGTCTACAGAGCTGACACTGTTACCCTACACATACTGTTATTCTGTACTAAATTGTTCCAAACCGTACCAAACCCAATATTGGTCCAAAAATTGTAGTATTGGTAATGCTATCTATCTTGAAAAAGTTCTGGGTTTATAAATGTTAGCAACATGTAACATACAGAAGCAGTTTTACTAAAAGCGTAACTAAGGTTCTCAACTCAAAAGGCTAAAGAAGTGACTAGCACTAAACATTTACACCTCCGCTTAAAGTGACAGTTGTGTTGTGTGACTTAACTTAACAATTTTTTGTAAATATGCAGCAAAATAGGCCACCGCTGTCATGCAATGGCAAATTGGGTCCCTGGGCAAATCTACACAGCATAGTAAATCTGGCACATAGTGAATGGTTCTGTGATGACTGAAAACAAGCTGGAAATAACTGACTAATAATTGAAATAGTTCTTCACCATTTAAGACACATAGTGACCCTTGCAGAGGTAAGGCTAGCAAACCGGATAATATTTCTTCTTCTGTTGTAAACCCTGACACTCCTGAATCAACTAGGGCAACCAATTCTATCACTGTGTTTAATAACAGTGGGAAAAATGAAAAGATCCTGAAGGTAGCTATACCTGCTGAACGGCTATCTGGAGAGAAACACCACCGCAATGTAATTTAACGGGACTCAGCTCGGAGCCCTCGGGCTGCCACTGAAAGAAGAGGAAGGGGGAAAAAAATATCTCTGAATGTAACAAATAGGAAATAAAGGCTCTCCTGCTCTTAATCGTGCTCAGCTCAAGGGTGGGAGACATAGGTTAAGGACTTCACAAGCCCAAAGAAAGTCCGAGTCAGTCTGGTCACTATTTCGATAACTTCATCAATCCCGGGAAATGCAATCAGATAAGAGTCCAAGTGGAAGCCGCTGTTCGTTACCCTCTGGGAGGGAAGGAGAGACATTCATTTTGGCGAGTAGGGCACACAATCTCCCTTTTGTAATTAAGAGTACCCAAATAAACTGTGTGCGTTAGCCCTGAAGTGGAACGGTTCGAAACAAATAAAAGGCTAATGAAGAAATGATTGCTCTTTTACCGAATGGAGGGAAGAGAAGGCATCTTAAGACGAACTACATTCTACTCATTATCGGAATGAGTCCGCAACAAATGAGGCCATCTGAACGTGCATTTGCATTATTTAACAGCTTGCTGGACTTATACTTGTATAAAGCAGGTAGAAGATGAGGTGGAAATGCAAACACTAAGAGTTTGTTACCAACAAGTAGACTGAATTTAATGAGTTACCTCTGACATAGTTCTTGTTAAGGTCTGTTAGAAGGATAACTTTAAGAAATTAAGAGCTGTACACATTGGTGTCTACAGGATTTTGTTCCACTAAAAAAAAAGCCAGAGTAAAGGAATCCGAGTTCTTAGTTGTGTTCACAGCTATTGACAATGTCTCAAATCCAGTGTTCAGTTTTGGTGTATGAGATGTGTTTAAGATAAATGAACCACAAATAATTCCAACTCATGAGTATATTGTCTGTCTATTGAGTACTATGCCATAGAGAAAAAAACTCTCTCACTATTGTAATAAGTCAATTTAAAACTAGTGTTACTTGCAGGTACTGGAGGCTGAATTCGTACTAGCAGTCGTTAGACCTTCTCAGATAATGATACAGATACTTAAGACACTAAAGTCTATTTTATTATTTTTTTTCTGTGTATAGCGCTGTTTAGGCATATTTTGCGTTAAACAATAATGAAAGTCCTCTGTCACCGATAAAACAACTGAAAAATCAACATTGTCCTGAAAATTGTTTACACTACGGTTCTGCACTTGGTATCTCAGTATCAGCGAGTACTCAAACCCCACTGACTTTTCATGCACATTAATGATAACATGAGTCACAATTTTGTGGAAAAGACTTGTAATGTAATGTCACTTTGTAACTTTTTTGGTGATCCAAAACTAAACTGCGATTACCCACCTTTGGGTCCTGAACAAAATTTGCAGCGGCCCACGAGGACTTATCTGTATTTGAAATATGTAGCTAATTCATTGTTACCTCCTGCCACAACTGTGTAGCGTTTGACCCAATGATCATGATGAGTGTCCTCAAATCAAGTGCAAATTTTTTTAATACTTTTAATAAAATAAACAGTAGTAAATTTTCATTATAGGTTCAGCTATGTTGTGCTTTATATAAATATCCTTAACCAAGCACTTGACAGTAAACATTTCATCTAATTTCATATATTTTATTTGAAACAGAGCCTGAAACTCTGTTGGTGAAATGAAAGAAAAATACAGAGACTGAGGCCCCATGGCAGTTGTAATGTTAAAATAAAAAGCCTCAATAGTCAAATAATTGGTAAAGTTATCCATCAGAAACTGTTAAATAAAGAAAGCTTGAGAAATTGTGCTCAGCGCAAAAAGTAACACAATAGCTTTTATGCCACAGTTTTCTGTGTTTACTCAGAGGCTCACGACTTATGAATCTCTTCAGCAAGTAAGTAGCCCTAAGCTTCTTATAATTAAAATGTTTCCCAGTGTTCCTGTTACCTTATATTTCTGTAAGTGAGCGCCTTTTTGTCTCTTGTTTACTTTTGTTGGCAGATAACTGACGGCAGATCAAGATGTCGAGCTATTTGCGTTGAAAGGTTTTGACTGCTGAGATGAAAGTTTGTGAATTCCAAAGCAAAACTGTGGCTCCGGTTACAAAGCGAGGTCAATCCACTTGTGGTGACTAGATTTTAGCGGTGAGGGTGCCATAGGTGGATGAAAACACGCTAGCGTAGCAGACATGTCAGCTATTTGAAGATTTCAGCTGTCCTGCCGTGTCTTGTAGAGATACATTTAGAGTGCAAACCTGTGACGAAATGTATAAAAATGAAATTTGTTAACGGGTCATCGAGCAAAAAGTTGATCGTCCGTGGAAAGCATGGCACATACCTCTGCAGCCGTGCCGTTGTAGAGGCTTGTCGGTTATCACCTGAAATGCGATCTTTCACATCTGTGTCTCTCCACCCTATCCAAATTCTTGGCTACTGTAACTAAGGGGATTGTTTTGTTCCTCAGCAGAGAGCGACCCCCTTCTCGTCTTCGACTGTCCGCTCATAAATGTGTCAAGATTTAAATATCCAGATTAAGAATGAATGAAGCGGCTGCCATTTTCAACAGCTTGTGTAGGCTTTCAGCAGAAGGGAAATCCATTAGTCCCAAATAGATGGCAGTTCTATGGAAACCAGATAGGGCATGCTTTTATTAAGAAGGACACAGGTTAATTTATGTGGCAGCCTTAAATGAACCTGTTTCTTAAATGTGTTAATGATCAAGCAGGTGTTGTGGGGTGTCAACAACTGGTGCTCTCCCAGATGCATCTGAACTGTGGAAACAGGAAGACAGATAGGTGTAAATAAAGTTAATATACTGTAGATGGTCACTTGTGATAAGAAATAAAAATGCATAAAAACTCATGGTTCAAACAGAGCCCCCCCTGAATGCACTGTCCAATATCCGCTGGAATGTTTCTTGGCTTACATTTTGTTTTGCAGTTAAAGCTCCAAACTTACAAATGGCATGTCACAAATTATACAGATTCAAAGTTCATTAGAAACAAACCACAAGAAGGAATTGAGGAACTTTTATATGAGAGTTTTTAGGAACACCCTTTTGAAAAAGCCATGGTAAGATTCTTTCTGAAATGAAGTAGAAACTAGAGAGAACTGTTGAAGCCTGTAGCAGAAGCGTCAATATACAATGTCATTCCAATACAATTATCACATGTATAGCTTTTTATAACCATGTACCCAGAAACCTATGCATTTCTTGGAACTAATTAATAATTAACCATAATTACCATATATAACTATTTATTATAATATTACCACGCTATGCTATTACTGAGCTGGACTTGCTGGAGTTGTGCTCTTAAGATTACATACCCTGGCAGAATTTGTGATTTTATTTGGTCATTTTTCAGAGAATATTTATGATAACACAAAAACTCGTCTTTCATTCATAGTTAATGGTCAGGTAATGCCATTTATTGTCAAACAACTGTGTTTTCTCTTTTTTAAATCACAATGACAACAGGAACTACCTAAATTACTCTGATAAAAAGTTTACATACCCCAGTTCTTAAAACTTTGTATTGCCACCTTTAACATTAATGACAGCTTAAAGTCTTTTGTGGTAGTGGATGAGGCATTTTATTTCCTCAGATGGTAAAGTTGCCCATTCTTCTTGGTAAAAAGTATGCAGTTCCTGTAAATTCTTGGGCTGTCTTGCATGAACTGCACGTTTGAGATCTCTCCAGAGTGGCTCAATGATATTGAGGTCAGGAGACTGAGGCCAGTCCAGAACATTCACTTCATGCTGCTGTAGCCAATGACAGGTCGATTTGTCCTTGTGCTTTGGATTGTTGACATATTGGAACGTCCAAGTAAGTCCCATGCGCAAGTTTCCTGTGCCTTTGTAGCTCACACATCCTCAAAACATCAGTAATCCACCTCCATGTTTCACTGTAGGAATGGTGTACCTTTCTTCATCGGCCTTGTTGACGCCTCTCCTAATGTAATGTTTATAGTTGTTCCAAAAAAGTTCAATTTTGGTCTCATCACTCCAAATAACTTTGTCAGCGCAGCACTGAATGAAAGATGCAAGGGTCTCTCAGGAGCCCAGAAACTCACTATTCTTTTATACACACTCACTGATTATAAGCAAACAGATCACAGGTAAGGAGGGTTACCTTTAGTAGCTATTCAAACCTGTTTATGCCAACCTGTGCGCATGTTACTTGGTCAAATCCACATCAGGGTCATTTGAGTAGTTTCTGTTGTCATTATGGTTTAAAAAGAGTATAAACAATTGTTATGAGTAAAAGAAAAGTTTTTGTGCTATCATCAAAATCACAAATTCTGTAAACTTATGAGCACAACTGTGGGCTACCATAGGTGTTCACAGGAAGTAGGTACTGTGTGTGTGGATTTGCAATTGTCTATAAATAATACTTATTATATAATAATATAATATATAATATTGAGTGGCCATCTTGTAAATGACATTAAAAATTCAGATGTGCCTAATTTACAAATGTGTAATACGTAATATCCATGGAATAATAAAAGTTTATCCTGCCCTATATTCAACCAGCAAAATATGAAAATTTACCATTTTTTTCCCCAGGCTGTGTAACGTGTGACGTAGACAGCGCTGCAATAGCCACTTTCCCATTTAGATTTTATAACTCCATTGACTAAAAGTTGAGAAGCTGAGGAGACCAACCAGCAAATGGGAGTAGGGCTGTGACGTTTGCCATGAGGTGGTGGGTTGCATCTTTATTTGGATCATAAGACTCCAGTTACCTCAGACTGTCAGAGTTTCCGTTAGCCTGGTTTGATTTGTAGCCTAAGTGGCTGAAAAAATTTAAGTTCACTGGCCCAAATGATGAAAAATGATAAAATATCACCAGTAAAACATTGCCATCATAAGCCTCATTTATCTAATGCCTCCAGCTTTTAAACACATCTTTCACAACGTGCTGCATTTTTAGCCTTTTACCAAAACTTTAATAGTTAGGTGGCAAAAAAGATGCAAGCCTATAGCTCTGAGTTTTCCGGAGCGCACTTGAACATGCCGTGAACGCGTGGATTGCTTGGCTTTTCCTCCTTTCCCTTGTCAAACTACACAGCATATTTCAAATGCATACACTCGGCATTTACTTTTAGTATTAATGATTATTATTATCAGACCTACAGCTAAGCATGTAAATGTACTGTAGTTCAGAGACGTGACGCGCGCTGGAGGACAAGGAAGTGTTTGGCCAAACCCTGCTGTCTCTTTGTGCAGTAGCCTACAGCTGGGCGTTGCTCGTCTATAAAGTCATCATCCATTTTCAGTTTAATGTTGATTATTCAGATCCTCTGTCCTCTGCAGACCCAGCAGCTTTACAGGGATCTATCAAGCTAATTAAAGCTAATAACTGAGTTAATGCATAGTCTGGTGAATATGACTGTGTGGGCTAACTTAAACACTGAACACAAGCAACACAAATAGACCAACAAACATTTAATACTTTTCAAAGGATAAGATCCACAAACTGTGAGTAGACTATTCTTTAGAAATATTAAATGTGGCAGATTTAGAAAAAAAGTGTGAATTTGCTGATGCAAAGTAAACACAACTGTAACATGTCCAATTGATTAGTATACAATCCTTGAGGACAAGGGGGAAAAAGTACAGGCTGACACAGGTTTCTACTGGTTACCAGCGTCATTGAAGAGCAACTGTACACAACATTACCCAGCAGCCCAGTCAGACAGAGAGTGTGACACTCTTGAACTTCTCACAACATGTCTGTGCATGCACAAGCGCTTTCTGCTAATATCGATGCATTCCCATCTGCCTCTGTCTGGCCGTGGAAGTCAGAAAAGCGGCGAAAGAACATCAACACAGTGAGTCATGGCATGAAACACGTCAGCCGAGGCAGAGAGAGAAAGAGAGAGTGGAGGCATCTGGACAGCATCTCACGGCCCTCTCCTCTCAACTATCCAGCCCCTTGAAACGTTTTGTCGCCATGCTGTCCGGCCTCTGCCATTTTCATTCCAGCGCTGGGCTCTGCTCTTCCACCTGTCATCTGCACTCGGAGCCGCCTGTGGCTGAAGTGCTGACAGGTCCCAAACGTGAGCCCAGTCACAACAGCACAACCCCACGGGACATGATGGCTGCCAATGGAGCCAATCTAAACATCTGAACTTTGAACTTATAATACAGCATAAAAATTCTGTTTACATTACATAGTTAAATATTACACTCGTTTACAGAAACGAATTACAAATTTATAATTATAAAGAAACCTGCCTAAGCACAGGGAGAACATGCAAACTCCACTCAAAAAAGCCCTGCTTATCCCGCGGAGTCAAACCTTGGACCTTGCTGAGAGGCAACAGTGCTAACCACTGTGCCACCATACTGCCAAAAGCCACTTGTAACGTCAGCTTTCAGGGGGGTAAAGTTCAAAAAGTGTGCATGTTGAGATATAATAAAATATATGTAAAAGATTCAAAATAGAATAACAGAGGAAATAAGTAAGAAGCAGGGTGAGTTAAATTATACAAAAGTAATGTAGGGGTGTCCCCAAATAAGGATTTTAATAGTTGAATGAGAATCGTAAAGCCTTGCCTATAGTCGACTAATAGTGGCAAATACGTAACGTTTTCAATGAGACAATTTACAAAGCATCTGCTCAGCTCTGGTTCGCTCCACACTGACCCGCAGCAGTTTTATTTTTGCCGGACGCCGGAGTGAAACCAAGCCTCTCTCCTGGAACCCCTTAAAAGGGCCTTGAATAAGGGCGCCACCATACAGCAATATACAATGATATACCTCCGTCCACCAGAGGGCAGGCTCCAAAAGCAGAAACACTTAAAGGCAACTTTAAGTGTAAAAATATTTATACTTAAAGTTGCCAGTACAACCTGGTACAAAAGATGGCTCCGATCTCTAAAGCTACATTTTTTTACATCTGAAAACTAACGTTTTACTATGCAGTAAAATCTGAAAAGCCCATTTTATTGCCCTGTGGAAACAACAATATTGGTAAATAGGGATGGGCAGAAGACATTCATATTTTTTTACAATCATTGAGTCAAAAAAGCATAAATCTTAACTGATCAGATTGTACCAAAGCAGAAACTGTGCGTGCACAACATCCGGGTTTCCAAAGTAATGCAAAAATATACTGACAAACTTTCCTCATTTGAAGAATTTAAGTGTTTATTTACATGATTAAGCATTAAATATAATATGAACTGCAAAACAAAAGCTTTTTTGTGGCCAGTGTAACGAGGAAAAACCTGTGAAGTAATGTTTATTTGAACAACAAAGTGATCTCAAACTAAACATGTTTTCTAATCCTCCTTTTGAATAAACACTTGTTTTGGTCCCGCACACATCTTTATCAACGGCTTTTATCAAGCCATCTCATACTTTCTGCGCATGCTCTTCTGAGCTGCTCGTGGCGCTGCATCACAGCAGAGCAGATCTGAAACGTATCCACTGGCCGATGGTCTGCACCGTCATTCTGCAGCGGAGCGGAGACGCATGCAGTTGAATTTGGGGGTTACCCTTCAACAAGTGGGTAGAGCACATCAAACTAATGAGTTTCAGTAGCACATCAAACTAATGAAACTCAGTAGTTTGATCAAACGCTGAGCACCCCCATATAGCAAAAAAATGCATTGACTGTGAGATTGGTAGTCCAATCAGATTCCTCGAATCAAAACATCAAATGTCTATTTGGGGTCTCCGCTAGTACAAAGTATTAAAGAAGGAAGAAACATATTGCACAGGATTATTGGAATTATTGATATACATAAGTGCTGTAATGAAATGTACTGTATTGGATATATATATATATATATATATATATATATATATATATATATATATATATATATATATATATATATATATATATATATATATATATTTATATAATAAAAAAGAAAATGTATTTATAGAGCTCATTTTGTAACTCAATGTGGAAGAAAAAAAACAAACAAACAAAATAATCACAGAAAAAAATATGTACAGCATTAACAGTCAGCATTAAGTCTTTTGAAAGAGGTTATTGTTGGTGCATTTTTTATACTTTCTGGAAGTGAGTTCCATTATTAGTATTAAACTCACACTGTTTTTGTGTTTGTTCATATTTTTGCAAAACACACACCAAATACGTCCCATATTGATTTTTTTAGCTTTTTTGCTCCACCTCGCCTCTGTGACACCTCTATTAGCACATCCTGTTGTAGGACAAAAACGGGACTATTCCACACCCCAAGTGCTGACACTGCAACTTTTTGGATAAGGAAAGACATACCAAAAAATCATATAGGATATGTGACATGTGAAGCGCTTTGTGTGCCTACTAGGTGGAAAAGCGTTAAATAAATACAATAAAATTAAAAATAAAAATATTAAATTTTTTACAATTTTTTTCTTAATTACTAGGGTTGCTCAAACTCTAACACCTTTAAGTGAGTACAAGATGGGCCTATTTTATTACATTTGTTACTATTTACTAAGTGTGATACATGCTTGGACTTGTAGTCCATTCCAAAAACATATTGATTACTTTACACTTGACCTTTAAAACATTGGTCCTATATTTAAACTTTTAAACAAGTAGAAAATGAGGAACACAGATTGAGGGTCTTTTAATTAGTCTTAACTATATTATAATAACTCTTTAATAGACAAATTCTCAAAATCCATTAACATTAGTCTGCAACAAAAAATAACATACTTCACAGAAATAACTCATTGGGGATGGCTTGCATAAACCGTCCCAAACACATTCTCATTTCCTTTATGCCTCCCATCTATATATAAAACACTACTCATTTCCTCAGGGGTGAATTAAACACATCTGTCTTATAAATGCAATCGTTTGGAGAAGTCAAAAGCTGGATGTTTCCCGTCACGTGACCGCAGCGCGTGGGTCCTACGGGCGCAATAAGCATTTGCTCACTGCTGGAGACAGTTTATATTTCACTTTTAAATTTCAATTTGTTTCTCGCTGTTTTCCTCCGGTGCCCCTACATGATGCTATAATTACATTTGGGCAATAGGGTCCGGATTATTTCAATTAGCACTTCTCCGCTGTGATTCTGGCTGACATGAAAGCGGGCCTGTCATCGACGGCATATGTCCGACCGAGCGGGACGTCCAGCTGGGTGTAATTTCAGACCAAAAATATTGCCCGGTTAAAGTACCACAACAGCGAAAAGAAGTTTATCGTAATGAAGAAAGTGCATTACATGGCGTTCCTATTCCAAATGTTCCATGTAGGAATAATTAGAATAAGAATAAGCAAAAATTTTATGTCTTGTCTCTCTGCAGGTGACAGTAAATTGTCTTTGCCCATGGTTCCTTAGTGGAAACCCAAAGCATCAAAGAAGCACAATTAGGCATCAAGTAGTACATATAACATCTGTTTAGGCCCTCGGAAGATGTATCACGCAGCATGACAACCGACATAACTCGTAATCTCATAATATTCAATGTATCATGAACGGGACAGGATTTAGAGTTATTAACTCCGACCTCAATCAAGAGGGAAATCACTTTGACCCGTTGCAGTTTGTTACTTTAATGGAGGCCCTGATAGCGATCTAAGAGGGTGGATTCACAGGATGTCTCTTTTACAGTGTGTGAAGGCGCCACCATCGTCCGCACACAGGTGCTGTGTGAGCGCCGGCCCTTGATGTTGGCCCGTAACAATCCCGGAGACAAAGGCTAAGAGCGTTAGAACATAAATAGTATACCACCATGGCTCCACTTTCAATAAGCTCAGATAAGGCTCTTTCGTTTCCTCGTTCGTGGGTTTATCTTTGGATCTCTGCTGGTGCTTGAGACTCATCAGCTTCATAGTGGCCCCGATGTCAAGAAGAGATCTGATTAATGGCCATTAACTGTAAAGAGGCTTTGATGTGAAGTGATAAGACACTGTTTCTCAGGCTTTGCGTGTCACTGATAATAAAACAGCAGAGGATACTATAAGGAAATCTAACTCTGCCAGCACTTTGTCACTGTGTGATGGGCCCTTATTATATTATAGTTATTAGCCACTTTTGTGCAACGTTCTGCGATAATGGAGGTTATTTTTCATACCAGAATCCTTTCTCGATCAGCATTGTGTGAGCATCTGAGTAGTATCTCGACTTCTTGATTTACACATTAATTTCCATACACCTAATAGGTTTATATAACAGTCAGAAGTAATTAATAACATAAAAAAGTGGACCAAAACCAAAAACTATGTGGGTTATTTATATTAAACACATTCAGGGCAATAGGATCAATGGCATTGACAGATCCTACTGGAAAAGTGTATTCCTATCATTGAGAAGAAGCAGGCAATGGCACTCCCCGAACATGTCTCATACTCTTTAACTGATTATAGGTCAGTGATATCTGTAAATAAAGCATTTTCTTTTTTGCGTTAGTGTTAAAACCTATTCCTCATCGGCTTATGTGTAGTCAGTTTTGTCACTTTGCATTGTCCTTTGACTTTTAGTTAAGATCCTATGCACACTTTAGAAAATAAAGCCCAAGGCCTCTCAGGTTGTTTGGTCTAAGCACCCTAACAACCCTTCTGCTATTGTAAGAGTCTTCTAAACCAGCATCTAATTTCCTATTTTCACTGGTGACACACATGGGAATTAACAGATAAAAGTTTTGTACATTTTCAGAATCAGTGCATGGAGAGATGGGCCTACAGACAAATACAGTCTACTCAACTGTTTAAAGACTAGTTTAGCTTATTGAGAAAATGGAGATAAGGGAAATGCAACCCTTGTTGAGGAAGTACCCTTATAGTACAGTAAAGCAGACATCCTTCATCCTCTTTAATCTCAGTCAGTCCACATACACAACCTGAGAGCAGATAGGGGCTGAAAGAAAGATAGTAGTGACTCCTGACCGGTCTTAATCCTGCCATCTCCTGCATGAAGGATGGTGCTAAATGGGCTGTGGACGGGCGCTTCTCACTAAGTGCCATCATTCATACACTTTAGGCCTCGGTGGCTCTGCTTCAACTGTCAGAAATGAAATGCTTAATTGAGAAAAACTTCAGACAACCTGCACAGTATTTTCATTCCTCTGCTGCAAAGGTCTGTGAGGTTAAAGACAGTTTGTGAAAAGAAGTCTGACAGTCGTAGCCACTTATTTCATACATCAAAACACACTTCTCATAAAACACTAACATCAGGGCTCTGCTGATTGAAGTAGAGACCATTACTTTATACATTGGGAGATTCACAGTATTATGTCTTTTTTTTTACTGAAAAATCAGAGCTTTAACTTTAAAAGGTAAATCCATTCTCCATTTGGATTGCTGAAACGTAAACTATAAAAATATTCAGTCTGAATGAGATGAGGGTGTCTTAAAGTGAGAATGCACTGTCAGCAAACCATCACTGAATACAAAAAGCAAACAGGATTTCATTTTTATTTATATCCGTCATATGTATTTTATTTTCTATGGCTCAGCTGATACAGAGTCGTTCCATTTACTACATTTGACTCTCGAGTTGAATGAATGAATAACTTTTGAGTTAAGTCAGCAGAGAGGCTCTTACTAAAGTGTCAGGATACACCACTAAGAAAATGTGAAATGTGAAAAAAAATGTGATCAATAAATTGTAGGGCTTGGTTTACTACAGTGAAAGTCCAAGTTCAGAGCAAATTCCCTATCTATCAGATCATGCAGGCCTGATTATACTGTGACATTATTATCCCGTTTGATAATCTGATCAAGTAAGACACTGAACCCTTACTTTTGAGTGAGTGCATGTTTGTAAAGCTTTGTACATAGAGCAAAAGCTAGTATTGGTCAAGATTGGAGTTTCCCATTACTTGTAACCCTATCTAAAAACTTTTATTAAACCAATATTAAAGATTAACTTCCAGTCTTCCCATTTATCATCTGTATAATCTGCTAAATAACCATTATCTGTTCCACTAAAACCAGCTTGTCATAATTACTAAGAAAACAGTAGACCTTTTCATTCATTCATTCATTGTTACACTTGGTTTGTTTTCAGCTATTGTTTCTCCTCAAGTCAGCTTCATCTTCACAACAAGCGGGTGATTTTCGATGGCGTACAGTTGCTGTCTAAGCAGGCGGATCCTCTAATGAAGCAGCGGGTATCAGCAGATGTGGGTCTATAACTTAATTTGCCCCCTCGGCTATAGAGCAGATCCTATGGCGTGTAAGTGGTCTTGATGGATGAGCACTACGCCTCATCATATCCCCAGCATCACATCACCAGCCCCCAGCAGCCTTCAGCTTTGTCTCCTCTGCCCCGGAACAACTGGGATTACTGGGACTCCAAATGTTTTCTCAGTCATTTAATCCTCAGGAATATACTGCAGGTTGTATGAGTGGATAAAGGTATGATGACACAAACAAATGGATGGAAGTGTCTTGCTAAATCAACAAGCTGCTGTTCTTAATGTACAACAGTTAGCACATGGAATTTATTCATCTTTTTACCACAAAAAATCCTATCAGTAACATGTGTATCTAAAATGGGAATAAAAGAGCCTAGTTTTCTGGTCAGGTGTAAAAAAAGCTTCAAAATGACTTGGTTTAGACCAAACAGCTGCTCTTTGATCCAGCAAAAAGAGGTGGTCTGGTTGTTTGTGAAAATGTGTTTTCCGATAGTTTGGACTTTCGGAGCAAATACAGGAAGTCACACCTAATTAAAATAAATAATGACATCTGAGTTGGATCATTTGTAGGTTGTTAAAGAAGGCCCAGTTATGACACAGATGATATGATACAGTTAACAATGTTTTTCTACAATACACATCATTAATGCTGTATAGAGTAGATTGAATGTTTTCACGTTACAAAACTGATTAGCCCACTCTTTTTGTGTTGCCATTGTGGGAAAAGCCATACAATCGACAAAATCCATTATTAACCATGAAGAGCTATACGGTGAGAGTATAAGTGAGAGGCAGCAGAGTCAACACCCAAAGCCACTTACATCCACACAACAAGCACAAACCCAAACAGAGTGCCGTGCACGTACACAGCGGCGTCTCAACATATCCTCTGTCTCTCTCAAGGGCAAGAGATGTGGTCTCTGCCGGAGGGGCCTGGAGGGACCATGTGGCCCGGGCGTCCATCTGGAGTAACCTGAGTCCGTGCAGGCTCAGGCCACCACTCCACGGGCCGCCACTCTGTTGACTGTTTCAACACACATGTTTTCCCAAAGCAAGATGGACATACACTAAGAGGGGTGCCTTAAGTCACGGCTCAGTTCACGACGCTCATGGCAACATGAGCTCAATCACTTAAAGACTGTGGCTCAGGAGTGCACTACTTTTATATACTTTACTGTGGACATTTTTAATGGTCACACTGCTGGATTTCAAAATCTTAATTTTTTGAAATAGGATAGCTCATAACCTATTATTAAAATTGACAGAAACCTACTGTATATGGGGGATAGGGATCATTCAAATACAGTAAACAGATTTAACTTTTACTCACTGAGCACCAAATTAAAAGATGGGGAATAGTCCACATTTATTAAAACATTTGCATATAAATCCAATATATTGTGCCTTTAACTAAAGGGATGACTGAGAACCTCCTAAAACTAGTGCCTTTAAGGAAATCAAACAAGTGCGAAATGAATGATGGCAGTCTCAACATATGCAGTAAAAACTCTGGGCATGTTGAGATTATCAGAAGGGCAGTCTCAGGCTGAGATCTGTCCATTATCCTGTTACATGACATGTGGCTAAAAAACTTAAAGGTTTGACTTACTGAACTGGTCTGTTAGTGTAGACAAATAATTGTATCAAACAGCTGGGCTCCTTGTTCAAAATGGGGTTCAAAATTATTATTAAGTTATAAATAATTTTGAATTGTTCCTCAGTATAACTTGACTTTTACATTTTTATTATGCCTCCATTTGTGCCTTCACTTTTTACATTCTTTGCAAGTGACTTGAGTGCATTTCCTGCAGTTGTTTTGATGATGTTGCCTTGAATTCACCTGCGGATGCGTTTGCAATCAAAAATGCTAATTACCCAAGTGGCTTAATCAACATTACAATAATTACACTATTACAATACAAGCAAGCTGTGATGGATGTGGGATGGTAAATCTGTGTAAAACATGCACTGTTTATTTGATTAACATCGGGTGGATGGCTCCCCCAACAACCAGAACGTATGATTGATTGGCATGCAAAACAAGATCCAGTCAAGTTAGTGCAGAATACTCTGGTACAACACAACACAAAAAACTGCAATCCTGCATCCACACTAATACAGATCTAAAACATCAGTTGGCTTTTGTAGTGGCTTTGTGGTAGAGCAGTAGTCCTATAACTAGAATGTTATCCCCACAGTTCATACTTTTGTTGTGTCCTTGGGCAAGACACTTAACCCACCTTGGCTCCAGTGGTGTTCCAGCTGTAACACTGGTGAATGGAAGCTTAATATAACTTGCTTTGGATAAAAGTGTCTGCTAAATGACTAAATGTAAATGTTTTCAGTTAGCTCTACAGTTACAGCAATTAACAATCATTAAAGGCCTTGTACATGAAGCTAGCTGAAGCTACCCTGTTCTCTTATACTCTGTTAGAAACAATCCCAGACTGGATCAGCGGTATTAGAGCAGGTTATCACCTTGTGTTTTTCTGTGCAGTGTGTGTTCATGTGGAAATGGGAGTGGGGGGCACTAAACGATCACGTCAACAGATTGGAAATACATTATCATGAAGACCTTCACAAAACTAAACTGCTTTTAAAATAATGCAGACAAATGCTTTGCATTTGTGTCCCTTGTGCACAAGCAAATATAGCTGTTGGGCCCTAAAACTACAGATATGGTAGAGAGGTGTAAAAAGAGAGAAAAGAAATATTTATTATCCATATCCACAGTAATAATGACTTTTTGACTATATTCATCACTTTTTAATGCTGTATATGATGTATAATGCTAAATGACATTTTAACCTCAACATCTGTCTGAATATAAAAAAAAACTATGTGTAGACAGGGCCTTGATCAATCAAGTTGTGTTATCTTAGACTAAAAAAACTTTTGAAAACACAAATGTAGAATCTTGTGTTTATTTAATTTATTTAGGACAACATACACTGTGCATTAAGACAATACAGAAATGCTTGTACCAGATTGTAGTTTACAGCTAATTTCCATATGTAGTACTAAATTGTACCTGTTTTTGGTGGTTAAGGAAACCAAATTATTATTCTGATTATTGAGAGATTAGGCCTCAATAGAATATATTGATACTGATGTTGTGGCAAATCCATTAGTGTGAAACTGTGGACAAAAATGTAGTTAAACAAAAATATCTGCACCTTACAAAATGAATGACTACTTTTGGGCTGTTTGGAAAAAGCCTTAAATTGATTTCCAATCCAATGAGGATTTGAATAGACACTCAGATTATCATCAATATTTAAGTGAGCAGTGAATAAGTGGTATTTAAAGACTGTTTTGCTGACGTTTTGACCTTAAGTGTCTCATTTTGGAGACGTTCAGAGAAGCGTCCTTCAGGGGGGACTCCAGGTCAATACGGAGACACACACTAGTCAATTAATGTTGCAAAGTGACTTTTCTCATCTTTCTCTGTTCTTCCTGAGTAACAGACTGAACTCCAAACACCATCTGCTTAAAAAAAGAATCCCTAAACTTGACCCCCTGTGCCTCCAGGGTCTGACTGACCTCTGAAAGTTGGACCATTCACAAACCAACAAGCGTCAACTCAACAAGAGGTAAGGATCTGGTGATTTATCGTGCGATGGCTGCACAGAATCATAACCTGCGTCGAGTGCCGTCAAAACAAAAGCAACGGAGTGAAGGGGGAGGACATTAGCAGCCCATAAATCTAACGGAGAGGGCCGCGAGTGCTCTGTCTTTGCAGCTATTTAAGATGACAGACGTTGAGGGCCAGACGGCACGTTACCCAGAATGCATTCCACAAGGGCGTCTGTGTAAGGTGCACTTTCACTGACGAGCCGTTTGTTGATTACGCAGGATCTGCTTTTCATCTTTTCTCACAGTTTGAGTTCTTGTCTGAGACGCTCACAGGCTGCAGGCCAGCTTTTAATTATACACGGAAATGTTTTATTTTGGCTTTATTTAAAACAGAAACGGCTTGTATTGTGTCGGTTATATTGTTTTAGAAAAGGGAACAAGGACAAGATGCTCATTAAATGGGTAAGGATTTGCATTTTTCTCCTCGGGGCGGACTGCAGGAAGCTCCAATACTGATATTAATATACAAGTCTTTTATTACTTCTGTTGATGAAAAATGCATTTAGACAGAAAAATCTTTTATTTAATGGTGTTCTTGGGAAGTTTGAGCAAATAAAGTTTAGATTTAAGCAATGTCTTCAGTGTCATAAACGGCCTGTTATTGCTGCTTTTACTTTAAACAAACTGGCTCAAATAACCCTTAGGCCCCATTTACTTGCTGTTATGGTGATCTGGAGTGAGTCTCTTTAAAGATGTATATTTTTTTTATTAATGTAGCCAATGTTTTTTGGCAAGCAACACCTTTTCGTAAAATATTCTTTGTATTTATATGTTATTTTATAATGTGATCAATTCATGTTATCCTATTTCCAATGCTAAATAGATTGAGGACACTGGGTTCATTCCTTCATTCATTTTCCAGTTAAGGGGTCACAGGTGGCTGGAGCCAAGCCAAGTAGATACAGCATTCTTTTAGATGCATTTCCATTTTAAGTATACCAAAAAAAGTACTGTACCACTTTAAGGCTTCTTTGCACTGTGTGGTACGGTACAAGTCGTTTCAATAGGGGACAGTTTGGTGTGAGTATTGCCTGAAGAGGCACGTGTTTCCACTCTGCTGGGTCCAACGTTCGTAACTAATCACAAGAACAAGGCATAATTTTGATAACATTATGACACCAACACTCGATAACATTGCTGTTATTTTTTGCAATAATTTATTAATTTATTTGGGAGACCTGGGTTTGATTTCTGCTGCCATTTCCCTCTCTCACCCTGTTTCTTGTGTGTCTACTGTTCAATCTGATAAAGACAAAAATACATGCAATGCTGTTAGCTTTGCATTAAATGCATACAGCTAAAGCAGACACCCAAAAAAGTATCAAACTCTTTGAATTTAAATATACGAATGGTGAATCAGTGGTAGAGCGGTAGTCCTATACCGGAAGGTTGGCGGTTTAATTTCCCACTTTTTCCAGTTCATATTGTGTCCTCGGGCAAGACACTTGCCCCACCTTGCCTCCAGTGCCACAGCTCTGGTGTATGAAGGTGTGTGAGTTTGGTGGTGGAGAAGCCGTGAGGTGTGAGTGTGTGTAAATGGGGTGACTGAAAGCATGATGTAAAGCGCTTTGGTAAAGCCAGGTACAAAAAAGCGCTGTATAAATGCTCACCATTTACAAATAAAACTGAAAGAAATATTTTTATTTTACTGCTTGTTGCAATTGTATACAGCTATACTTCAAGCTCATTCTCATCATTGTGTCTTTGTTCTAGTTTTGCAAATGCAACATATTTCTCTTATATAAGCACACCTCTTGTACATTGCATTGTTTATGTAGCTTTTACTTGCACACACCACAGACAAAAACACAGGCCTCTTTAAAATTTAGTTAGTTCCGAAATTTGCCATACTCACTGGACCCAAACCGCACCAGTCAGTGGACACGTGACTTAAATTTCCCCAGGCAAGTGGTGCTCACAGACCGTGCTAGTGTTAGAGATTTACTGCAGATGAGTGGGTATCTATTGGCCTGGGATACTCCACTGGACAATAGAGGACATGATGCAGCTATTGATCTCTGCTGGTATTTTAAGTTTTGGGTGAGGGGCGCTCTATCGGGTTTCCTCACACAACTGCTCGGTCTGCTGCCAATTTCCACATCGTCGCCTTATGTTCCCAGGATGGGGCAGGGGAAATTTTGTAGGCCTTTAGCAGAAACAATGCTAATTTGAACCATATTGGCTAACATTATCACAGTAAGACATTGAGACCCTAGCAGCGAGGCTGATTACAAATATAATGCTGTTATTTGAGAGATCACTCATTTGCCAAATGTTGAAATTTAAATGCTCATTTTCACCAATGCATTTCAAGGGATTTGGTTTTAATTTAACAGACGAAGAAAACAAAATAGGGACTATATTAGCGAGACACATTATCATTGACACTTAACTGATCAGCAATAGTTGAGCCTCACATTCAACCTTGATAGACACATCCCTCAAACCAAAGCACACAGGGGAAATAAGCAACAGCACGCCTAATGATGCACAACAACTTAATGTGGCTGCAGCATTGCCCAGACTCCTCCCCAACAGCGTGGTTTGGTGTTGTGTGCATGTGTAATGTCCATTTGGGACGGGGCGAGCTAATTTGCAGATCCAAAGAACAACACTATACAGCTATAATGATCACCGAGCAACTAAAGCCTGCCTAGATCAGATTCATTTCGGGCTGCAGCTGAGGTTTGGAAATGACCTTCTGATCAAGTGGAACGTGAAACCTCAGAATTCAATGGGTCAACTTATTTTTAGTGCAATAGACCAATTTGACATCCGCAAACCTGGCCCACTGCTGACAGACCAAATGAAATGAAGACTTGTGTGTGAGATAAGTGTCTGTCACATCAATTAAAGCATGTGAGAGGATATTGATAGAGAGACATCCAAAATGAGCATGCCAAGGTGCTGGAATTGATCGAATGAATCACGAAGGCCCAGGGTGGGAGATTTGCCTGATGGTGGCGGTGGTGTGTCTCCAAAAGTCTTCCCTGGGGAACCATCTTCTCCACCTCGTGCCACTGGCCTTCTCGGTAACGCTATATCCACATCACAGAGACGGGCCCCATTGATTTAGCACTTAGTGCCATTGTCCCTTATGAACAGTTATCATTTTGGAGCAGAGCCATGAGTCCAGGCGTCAAAGTTACTGATCAATGGTCTGAACTTTAACAATGAGGTCTAGGGAGTTCAGACTGTGGGACAGATTTCATGATGTGTTCTATGTGGAATGCTATCAGCTAGCACTCATTCAGACCAAAACCTAGGAAGCAGTTTGTAACATTTACTGAATGCCAAATTTACCTGCATTACACACTGCACTGCATAAATCATCTTTATAATCTAACTTGGTAACACGTGTGTAGTGTTTGGTCTTTCTAATGGTAGAAGTCATTAACATTTGCATTGCATGTTGCTTGGACTACAATCAAAATTTGTGTTGATGTCGTCACTGGATATTCATCCACCTGACCTGAAAAGATATTTCACATTCGCATAATGTGGACTTAAGAAAAGACCTTCTCACTCCCTGTTTTGCAAACTGAAAAGCCAAAAATGAAATAGGAATAATCATGGAACAGTGGTAACAGGTGCTAGACAATTTCTGATCACTGATCACCACTTGAGTAGCTAATCTCCAAACTATCAAAGTTTGCTTATTAAATGGGAACCCAGAAGCCACAGATTTAGCAAAATTAAAATGGTCTCAAAATTCCTTTCTGTTACAGTCTTTTGGTAAAAATCTAGTTGTGTAAATTGTGACAGATTATCTAAAATGGGGTGGATTGAGTTTACGTCTATCCAGTTTTGTCCAGAGGCAATTAATTTGCGTTGGCTTCCTCCTCTGGAAAGCTGACTTAAATCCACATAGGCCAGAAAATAAAAATAGAATAAAACATGAAATGAAATTAAATGTTTGCAAGCTTGGCAAATCTTCACTAACATGGATTAAAAACATTTTTAATCCAATGACTATTTAGAAAAAGTCCAATATTGCAACATAATTTTGTGGAACATGTATACATTTGGGTTAGTAGCAGCCTCAGTGAGTCAGATTAGTATGTAGGATAGAGCATGTTTGTATGTTATACAAGCAGGGAAACAAAAGACAAAGGGACAGTATATAGACTAATACCATGTCATTAGAGCAGTCTCTTAGGCTTAAATACAACAATAAAATACAAAACAGTTTTATGCATCATTAATTTCAGTCAGTTAAAAAACTTCTCATTCCCATCCAGTTTCATTTGCCCTCCTAATTTCTGGAAGGTCTGTTTAAGCACTCTCAGGGGGCTAGAATGGCAGTACTGGGGACAGATGGGAAGATTTGCTCTAAGATCAACTTTGTGGGATGGGAGATGTGACCCCTTTCACAGGGGCCAGGGTTCCTCCAAATGTTTTCATGTCCAGGTCAGTAAGTTGTTTTAGTGAGCATTCGGACTTTCGTCAAAAATGACATGGAAAAGGCCAAGGACAGAAGAAGATGTGTTGCTAAAGCAGCCTGGGTGCGATGTGGGCAGGTTGGACATGATAGAGGCAAAACTTATTCTCACAGAAATGGAATTTAACTTTCATTTCCTTTTCTACAGTTTTAGATTTTTGTTTTACGTCTTACTATGTTGGATTTTTTGCTTAAAGCAACACTATGTAACTTTTATCCACTAGGAGCGTAGATCTACAGGAAACTACCCAAAACTAGCATTTAGAAGGCTGGAAGAAACAAACATGTCTTCTTAAACGGTAGGGTAATTTTAGTGCATTCTGTACAAATACAACTCTGCTAGGGTCCAGTCTTTCAGCCTGTTCCTGCTGCCTGTGTTTGAGCTGCTAACACAGGGAATCAAATCAATACATGAATGTATATGTTTGGTATTTAAAATTACGTGATGTAACTAGCCTAAAGTTACGCAGTGTTACTTTAAAGAAATATGAATTTAGTCTGGGCTGAATATTGTACAGCATAAGAAGTTGTAATTATTCCAACTCAGATTCTGTTGCTGGTGGTTTACATGTTCCTATTCTCTCTCACAACAATTCTTTTTTGGTCTTTTTTGCCTTTATGGGATAGGACAGAAGACAGACAGGAAACAGGGTGAGAGAGAGACAAATGATTTTAGGCAAATGACCTGAGCAGGAATCAAACCCGGTTTTCCCGAGTATATGGCACCTACCAGATTAACCGCAAGGTGCCCCAGAGAAATATTTATATTTATGTATTAATAAATAAGACATAGTTGGGTTCACTGTCTCAACCAAGAACCCTTCAACAACCCTCAGCCTGTCAATTACTCCGGAGCCACTGGTGCCCCAGGTAAAGGTGATACGGAGGTTGTTTTGTTTAATACATTTTTGCAATATTGCTTGAAACTGCCTTTACTAACTGATAACTATTTATTCGGTGCAATGAAAAATATTAATATATATTATCTGTGGACGGGTTGAGGCCTTGAAAACATTTGCCAATGGTAGGCATGTTCACCGTTCCAATCACTGTGAATACTGCTGAGTGATTGGCAGCTTTGTTGCTCAAATCAAAGCCACAGGTCATAACTTATCTATAACAGTGAAAATCCGGGACATAGAATCAGTTTGGGTAATTTGTTTTGGGACTTTTGTTCAAAATGCTGTGCTGCTGACATCTGGTCACCCTGTCTATAGGTCCTAGAAAGCTATTTGCTGCTGGCAACATACAATAAGAATAAATAGTGTTTCTCAAACAATGCTGCATACGTACACAATAAAAATACTTCTCATGATATATTATTAGTATTAGATAAAGGTTATAAATGCAAACTGAAGCTTCAGAAATTATGTGCAATCACCACAGCACTAGCAGAGGTTGGGTTTAAGGCGTCCCTTCTGCCCTGACAGACATACTACAGTCCTCTCTATTGCTGAGTTTTATTATTTTGTGTTAAAGTTAGTACATTTAGATATATTGCATTTCCATCTCTGTGGGGATGTATACATTCTCACAGCACAAATTCATGAAATTACAAGCAGTGGGTCAGTTCTCATATGTCAAAAAGCATGCGTTATATTTTTCCAACCCGGATAAATATCCCTTATTATTCCGTTTAAAAATAAACACATTTCTCAACCTAATATTTTCTCCCTAACGGAAACCCATCCTGTTAATCAAACGTTATTACCCTTTATTGGAAATACTATTAGCGGACGAGCGCTTTCTGAGTGGAGTCATTTAGCATCTTCTTCCCACGTTGTCGAAAATTGGGACGGCCAAATGATGTTATCATTGCCTCGTTAATTCACCTAATAATTCCTCATTTATTTAGAAGATGAGATCTATAACTCAGCTCTCCCGGATAATAGTCGACCTGTGGATTAAACAAATACTTTTGGAAATACAATCCTCTTCAAGCTCAAGGTGGGTTTCTTTTATTGTTTGTTAAGTAGCCTCTGATATCAAAGCCTCTGAAGCCTCATACATTCATTTAAAAACATTTAAATATTAATGATCAGCCTTTTGCTTTTAGCTGTTTTCTTTTTCAGCAAACCCCATAGTGCTTTGAAGATTTATGGGTTGAGCTCCAGCAAACCAAGAGACCAATGTCTATAGCTTTATTGTGCATCTACTGTGCATAACTCTTTTATTTGCTTTTCATTAGAATACAAAATAGTCTTTACACAGCTTACAATACATGTATGTTAAGATGTAAATATATGTCCTTCACTGCCTTTAAACTATGATAATGCAATGGGACCTCATAGTGTGCTTGCTATCATTAACATATTATAGGATTATGTTGAGCAATAATGTTCATGACTTGGGTCTGCAGGTGGAACACAATCAACAGCATCATCTTAGTATTGGTTTCTCAAAGAACTGCTGTCTGTTGACACCCTCCAAGCTATTTACTCTTCATGGAGCACTGCAGCTATCCTCCAGCAGATAACATGCACTCAACCTTCACTCAAAGGTTTTTTTTTTTCAAACAGTTTACACAGGCAATGTTAAGTATAGTATAATTAACAAGTTCCTTGTGAGGTTGATACTGCATTAAGATACTGAAAAAGTTGCACAGTTCTACTGTAAAAGTTGTACGTTTTGGTATTGATTGTTACGTTTTTCTCCATTCAAAGTATCTGCCAATTGACTAAACAGATTGTAAAGAATAGCTTTTATGCAAATAAAAGCATGCGTTATAACACGCATAAAACTTTGACAAGCAGCTTTGAAGTAATATCCCAAGCAAAGTATCTAAAGCCTTGTTTCCACTTGGACAGTACAGTGTAGGTCGGGATTCCATTACCATTACTTTCAATAATTCAATAATTCAATGAGTCATTGTTTACTGCTGTACCCAAAGTGAAAACAAGGCTTAAGGAAGATCCAAAAGAAGATAAAACTTTTTTTCTAGGTTTATACCAGTCATATTGAATGTCATTTTTTGCTTTGTCTAACAAGTGGCAGGTCACCAATAAGTTGAGATTCAGTAAATAATAACTTTAAGACGCCACTCATTTGTTTGTTACTCTTCACTTGGTGTGCATGTGTCATTCATTTGTTCAATAGTCTTGTTCATTTTGTTGTGTACGGTTTAGTGTACTGTATTGGTCTAAATGTTAACAGATTTAGTCCTGACTTATGTTTAACAAGAACAAGCTAACCTCAACTAACCTGGCCTGGTGTTGTTTTACCTAAAGATGAACATACACACTTGACTCTCATGGTAAAATTATTAAATGTGCAAATAAAGGTTTCTAGTTTGTTAGTTGCTTTGTTTTTTGGACTTGAGTTGTGTTCTCTATTACAATCCCATCTGTGAGGCTTTCAGTGAATGTTCTTTAATGTCCAAATAATCTCTTTCAAAGCAAAATGATAATGACATTTCCCAAATGTTTCATTGGACAAAAGCCCAAATTTTGGCATTACCGAACTCCAAATGCTTTATGTTGACTTGTACACTGTTTTTAATTCTTTATATTGCACACAGATGCACAAACATTTTACTAGAAATGTATTATACCCTAATTTCTCTGGTTATTTATTTTTCTCTGTTGGTTTGGGGAAAACAGCAAAGCCTGTTTTACCTGCAAGAACAAATATTCCATGAAACAGCAAATTAGTGTTAGCAATTTACAGGTGCTCAGCCTTTAGTTCCTACAAAATAAAGCAAATCCTATTTAAAATGAAGGCACTTGTATTAGGTGTAAAAGAGAGTCTCAGAGCCGTGGCGTACAAGTCTCATAAAATCTTTTAACCATTTTATTTTCCAAGACAAGAAGAAAATTGGGTGCCATTGCAACAAATGAATACAGTGGTATATTGGAGGCAAATGAAAACGCTTTGGTGCGAGTTGTGAGAGGCCTGGAGTCACGGCGCCCTCCCTGGTGTCACCCCAAGCCTATTAGTCTCTATAAAGGATGATGAATTAGAGACAGAGGGGGTGCAAAGCCTCAGTACCGCGTCGAAGATGGGGGTCATAAGAATGATAAAGTGAACAGCATGAGCGCTTTAATGGCCGACGCCAGCAGAGAGGTGCAAAGAAGAAGGAACATGAAATCTTAAAGAGGGGCTTTCCGTACAAGCATAAACATCACTATGATTCCAGTGATTCCTGCAGTTTTCTCTAGTTTCTAGTTTGGTTCAGTTAAATGTTAAGGATCACTGACAGCTGAAAGAAAACATAAAAGACAGGAGCCATGTGGCTTCACCAAACGGATCTGTAAAATACATGATACATGCCACACTACTATCACCATCACTCCATTGTGGTCTTCTGATATGCAGTGGTTACAGCCTGTTTTGTGAAGGCAAAAATAAATTGTAAACATAAACTGATCTGAGAGCAATGTCTGTAGTCTAAACTCTAAATGAGCTACCAGACAACGCTAAAATGATGAGTACAGACATTCAAAGTTACTGCATTTAAACCACAGAAGTGTGCTCTTAAACATACTTCTCCCCATTTAAGATGCTGATTTAAAATATAGTCATCTTGTTATCACTTAATTTGAATGTGATAATATATATATATATATATATATATATATATATATATATATATATATATATATATATATATATATATATAATTATTATTATTATTATTATTATTATTTTTTTCTTTCAGAAAGTATGTGTTTAAAGGTTGTGTGCAAGTTAGTGACTTCCCTAAAATGCTGACTTTTTGCTCTTCTGACCAGATTTAGTCAATAAGATTATGTTTTATTATATGTTTGAATCAACGTAAAAACAGCAAGTCTTTGCAATAAGCCACCCGACAATTAGGCATGATGAGTGTATTGTTGACAAATTTAAAGTAAAAACTTAACGGTTTCAAAACCACTACTAACCTTTGAAAATTGTTGACATAGAGTATGATGCTAATGTCTATCTCATCACTCAAAAAAGATTATTAACTTTGAAACAATGAGAATCCTCCAACTAATTTTGTCACTTTAAAGGTTTGTATTATATGTTGTGCCTAAATGGCTCATTACGTTCACAAGTGTCGCTGGCAGATCAGTTCCCTCTCTGATATAAAGCTTGTGTTTCCTAAGATGAGCATCAATCATATCTTTACAACGAGAGGCAGTGAAAACAAATGGCTATCATCTAATATTTCAAAAGACAAAACACTTAGTCGGAGCTCTTAATGGGTCTTTGTCTTTGCAGAACCTTTCATCTGACGTTGACAGATGAGGCGCAGTCATACCTGCAGTAACAGTTTATGCATTACTGGGCCTGCTGATAATGGCTGCTCTCAATGAGGGTCATGTGGGGTTTCATTACAAACACTCCTACTTTGCACCAGGGCTTTATTTTTTCCATAAAGTTACAAAACAGCTTTGGTACTTATCTTAGAAATGATTTAAGCTATAGATGAAAGAGCAAACACCAACACTTACACTCAAACTTGGTCCAAGAGATGATGCATGTTTTCTACAATATATTTGTTTTTTTTACATAAATGGGAAAAGCCACTTGATGTATTTGCAGTGACTCATCTTCTGTGGAAGCGTATTAACCTCTGCTCATCTCCCCTCCCGGTCCTGTCCCTTCATGGATCGCTGACAGCTGAGAAGCTAAGGATTGTGTAATTGCGGGATCTGTGGCAGCACGCCGTGAAATAATATGCTAAGTGACTATTAATCATTTCAGTGACAAATAACAAAATAAAGGCAAGACGTGGGAAGACACAGGGATTTGATTTATGCTCTGCTGAAAACTTTTGGTGCCATAGTTGCTGATGAGACATTCTTTTCAAAATCCGAGCCTCGGTTTGAAAAATGTGACACCGGCGCTGATAAAAAAAATTGCTAAGATCAAATGACAAACTATTATATAAATTTCAATAAAGCGAGTTAAAGCTTTGAGAAAATAATCAGGTTCTCTGCTTTCTAATAGAAAACTTTCTGCATTGTATTTGACAGGTTACATTACTGTTTTGGCTGATAATGATATGGTGTTAGGTTAATAAAAAGTTAGATTTTCTGAATTCTTTAAAGTAGACACATATATATATATATATATATATATATATATATATATATATATATATATATATATATATATATATATATATATATATATATATATATATATATATATATATATATATATATATATATATATATATATATATATATATATATATATATATATATATATATATTCATACTATCCAGGATGCACAAGTAAATCAGAGATAAGGCCCCAACAGATGACGTGCTTAGTGAATGTCTCAGTCAATGGGGAACAGTGGAAGAGGAGCTGGAGGAGGGACCATCATGGTAGGACAAACCCCTACATGGGATGTACCACCGGAACATAACTGAAGTGGCTGATATCAAGAAATCCTACCAATGGCTAGAACGGGCCGGACTGAAGGACAGCACAGAGGTACTCATCATGGCTGCATAGGAACAAGCCCTGAGCACCAGAGCAATAGAGGCCCAGATCTACCACACCAGATAAGACCCAAGGTGTAGGCTGTGCAAACAGGCCCCTGAGACAATCCAACACTTAACTGCAGGGTGTAAGATGCTGGCAGGGAAAGTATACATGTGGCTGGCATAGTGTACAGAAACATCTGCACGGAGTACGGACTGGAAACCCCGAGGTCAAAGTGGGAAACACCTCCAAAGGTGGTTGAGAATGACCGAGCCAAGATCCTGTGGGACTTCCAGATTCAGACTGACAGAATGGTAATGGCAAACCAACCAGACATCGTGGTGGTGGACAAACAGCAGAGGAAAGCCGTTGTGGTTGACGTGGCAATACCAAGTGATTGCAACATCAGGAAAAAGGAACATGAGAAACTAGAGAAATACCAAGGGCTCAGAGAAGAGCTGGAAAAGACTTGGAAGGTGAAGGCGACAGTGGTGCCCATGGTCATCGGAGCACTCGGGGCAGTGACCCCCAAACTGGAAGAGTGGCTACAGCAGATCCCTGGAAGAACACCAGACATCTCAATCCAGAAAAAAGCAGTACTAGGAACAGCAAAGATACTGCGCAGAACTCTCAAGCTCCCAGGCCTCTGGTAGAGAACCCAAGCTTGAAGGATGAGACCACCCGCGGAGGGTGAAGGACAAAGTTTATATATATATATATATATATATATATATATATATATATATATATATATATATATATATATATATATATATATGATCAAAGGTTTACATGCCCCAGTTCTAAATACTGTGCAATGACAGCTTTGAGTCTTTTGTGGTAGTTGTGGATGAGGCTCTTTATTTTCTCAGATGGTAGAGCTGCCCATTCTTCCTGGCCTCCTATTTTTTGATCACATGCTGCATTCATCTTTTTTGTAGCACACACATCCCCAAAACATAAGTGATCCACCTCCATGTTTCACAGTAGGAATGTTGTAGCTTTCGTCATAGGCCTTGTTGACTCCTCTCCTAATGTATGCCTTCTCAACCATGCCCCTTTTTTAAGTGCCTCCTTATTGTGCATCTTGCAACAGCCACACCTCTTTTTTAAGAAAGTCCTGAATTTCAGCTGTAGTTATTTGTGTTATCTTTATTTTTTTCCATCCCTAAATTAGTTTTTTTCAATCTCAAGCAAGTTAATTACCATGTTAAAGTTCATATTTACACAGCAGTACACCAAAGCCATTCTTTTCAGTTCATTAGCTTCATTAGCTAATTAGCAGTGTTTGTAAACATGCTTGATCTCCCAAAAATATTTGCCATCTTTGCACATGTTTAGGGTTACATGCCACCAAGTATAAATATGTATTCATGTGCCTCTTCAACAAGTGACGGCATCAAAGACGGTGCTCACCTGACAGCTGGTAGTTGGTTTCTATCAGCCAAAGTTAAAAAAAGTAGGACTCCTAATCTTTGATGACGAAACCCTGAGTGAACATTTACAAACCATAATGGTGCATCATGGGTCTGTGGTTGACCATCATAACATATAATTTAAGTAACTTTTAGCATGTAGCCTTTAGCTTATGTAGTGCTAATTGCTCCAATTGAAAACACATTCACATGACATTAAATGCGCTCACAAAACTGCAAAATGTTGAAAAACAAAAGTGGCAAAAGAAATTCTCCTTTTGGGGAATATGAGAACGAGGAAAGCTGTTCAAGAGCTAAATAAAACCAGTGTGTGTCTTGGTGATTCTTTTTCACAAAGGTCTGCTCTGAAGACACAGAATGCGTCTGTCCGTCACCAGATTTCTGCTGGACTGGTAACTTTTGTTCATTATTTGGTGAAAATATTAGATTTTTATGGGTTTAGTAAAGATACAAACTTGTATTCTGACACTGTAAAGCTACAGATACAAACAGTTTGGTAATGCTACGAGCAATTGTGGGAGTAATGTCAAGCGAGTTAGATTCCAACTATTACTCGTAGCATAACCATTTTTAAGTATGCTACGTTATACTACTCAAATGTTAAAACCATGGAAACAATTTTAAGCAGTGAGTCTGACCAAATGAATCAACTAACGCAACACAGCAAATGCTTGTGATGTTTTTCTTGTTGCTTATTTCTAGCTGTTGTAATTGTGATTGTTTCAAACTGTGTAACACTAGAACTGCCACAAAATATCTCTTCAGAGGGCTTATTTTTCATCACTTTGACTGTAACAAGACAGACATGACAAAACGTAAAGCTATCAAAGACAAAGGAAGTCAGTGAAATGACTTCACGTCCTGATATGATATTAGTCCTGTGAGATGAGGACTTAACGTTGTGAGAGGTAATGATTAGACCGATTATCTTTGCTGCACAAACCCCTCTGGATACATTAAGCTCTGGGAGAAAGGGGGCTCTACTGAACAGCATTATTTTTGTTTTGGCGCTTTCACACGTCTGCCACGCCGTCCTGTCTCCTCTTGCATCCTGTATCTACTCCATCACGGGCATGATTAGGAGTCACCGATGATGGATGGGGGCAGAGAGAAGCTCTTCTATGCCTCTTCTCAAGCCTGGATGTCCCGGACACACTCCCTGGTGGCCATCAATCTGGTACCACAGTCAAAGCTGCGTCCAATAACAGCCTGGCACTTCAGACTCCAGCACAAACACCAAGAAGAGTACGAGAGGAAAACGGCAGCAAAGGAAAACAAGCTGTTCACACTGACATCAAATGTACCTCAGAGGGTCGTCAAGAGGAAGCACTGAGCGAGCGGTGTCCCGCTTTGAGCGCCTACAGACGGGAAGCGAACACTGGGCGGGAGGGGAGGGAGGACGATGATCTAATGCACCAGGGAGGAAAAGAGAATCACCTCTTCCTCTTCTTGATTCCACTTGATTTATGTGACAAGTTTAAAAACAACATTAGGCACAAATAAAATCAGGGTGGATCATTTTGGTAGTAAATCAAAGACTTATTACTGTTATCCACGTGATGCAGAGATAGCGAAGAAGCATTTTGTGGAACATGTGCGGTACTAATGATGATGTAAGGCTAGATGAAGATGGAGTAGATATATTATTAGAATGCAAGTGTATGAGCATTTACAACATGAGAGCAGTGATAAAGCAGAGTAAGAGGAAAATCATTTAAGAACGTGAACATCAAATGACAGACAGACTTCCGAATTATTCTTCATCTTCATGTAGTAGGTCTCATCACAGTCATTTCTTGTAGACCAACTTTGTACATATATAATGTGAGTATTTTCCATTTGTACTGCCTATAGACTCTTTTACAAGCATTAGCATCATTAAGATACACGTCCAGCACAGCAACAATGAAGCAGTATTTGACATTCATTTATTTTACAGTGCAGTTAAATTAGAGGTGGCAAAAACCTTTGTTTACCGTTAGTGGCTAGAACAAGATTGCTCAGAAGCTAGAGCATTTATCTATTTTTGCATATTTGTGCTGGTTACAGGCAGTTCTTAATAACATTCCTTAATAGGGAAGCACAAATCTTAAACAGTCTCCATACAACCCTGTGTTATGTTATTTAATACTCTGTACTTGTAGCGTGGTGTAGCCCAAACACACCAAATGTATTTGGGATGATGGATAATGCTTTTCATCCAATAAAAAATGTATTGTAGTGTGCTTACCTTCCATTACCAAACTAATGTTGTCATAAAAGGTTAAAAGGTTGGAAAGTTAATGAATGAGTTGAATTCATTTACAGCAGCAAAACTGTTTAAAACATGCCACTGTCACAAACAATACATTTACCGCACCACTAACTCTTCTGAAACAATGGAGCAAAGTCAGAAGATGAAGTCACTATGTTGCTTCTGTTATTGCTGCATCTGTTCCATAAAGTTCTTGAATGGTGTCATGTTAATGTGCATGTTTTGCCCACTAACAATATCTCTAGCTCTGTCTGTGATCTGTTTTCTCTCAAACATTTAAACAACTTTTATTTTTTTATGAAGTAAATAACATTTCTGAATCAGTATTTTTCAATCAGTTTCCAGATGCTCTGCTCACTAATCATGTTTCTGTTTTTAGCAATGAACTGGATCTTTCCGATTCACGTATGCTTTGTGCCTTTAACCTTATCTGGCCTTAACTGGACACAAGCCCAGCCTTTTAATTCTTACATTTTATGTGTTTACTGGTGGACTGAGTACATGGAAGCCTTTTCCTGTATGTGTATAAGTGTATTTATGAAAAACACATGCTGCCAGATTACAGTAAATGTGTTATATAAAGATTTTTCCAGAAATGCGGATGTCAGTTTAAAGGTTATGTTTCTATAGAAATATCTGCTAAGCTTAGTGCAAGTTCTTTATAGTTAAAGAAAAGAATTTTAAAATATACAATCATTCACAAAACATATGTATTAAAAGCTGCCTTTTAGCCAGCAGCGGGCACGTATCCCTCTGCACCGGCATCAGGGCAATCTTTATTTACAAGTAGAGATGTTTTAGACGGCAAGTTTGAAAGAAAGAGCGTGCCTTCTGAAACAGTACAGTGATTTCTGTGTATATTGTACGAACAGTACTCTGCAAAGGTCCAGTGTATGCCCTTTTTTTTTTTTACATATGCGTTGTGTGTTAGAGCGCGTAATTCACGTAATCTCTCGCCGTAGCCACCAGTGGCAGAAACGACCCTCTGTCCAGCTGAGGGTACTGTGTCAGTGAGATGGAGCTGATTCTACCAATCTCTTGTCTAAGAACCACCAAAATGAGAATGAGAATATATATGTTTGGGTTAAAAGTTATGCAGGGTGGTTTAACTGTGTAGAAAATGTAAACTTTGTCTCAGGGCAGTACTGCAATTAGGTTTATTAATCTGAAGCATATTTAAAAATGTAACATATACTTTAGAGCTGGAAACTATAATCCTTTCTCTTTTTCATAACTAAATGATACATAGTGACAGACATACAGTGAGTCAGGATGCAAAGATAATCTAGTCTAATAATACAGTATAATATACAGTAAGAAAAAAATTCAAATGCACTCTACATTTACAGATGCTTAAGCAGGCCACAGACATGATTTTCAGATGGGTTTTAGCCCCATTTGTCCCCTATACAAAATATGCTATTGATAAAAAGCTGTATAAACGTTAACATTAGTCCACCCTGGTTTCAGAGTCTGGTAGGTAAGCAGGTTGTGTGTGGTGTCAAAAAACTGAACAATCAAAAACTGTCAAATCTGGGATTTTTTACCCTTCCAAATCAGTGTTAAGTCCCTGTGATCTTTAAAAACTGGTAAGTTATAAAAAAACTAAATCATTCCATTGTCAAGCATAATTTTGTCAGCATTAATACATTACTTCGAGTTGGGTTTAAGCACATACTAATTTGATTTGGAACGTCTGCACTGCATTACCTCACACTGATAATGTAATTTGGACAATGTAAGGCTGACTTCATGTTTCCGTCAGGGAGGCTTTATGTAAACATAAATAAATGAAAGTATGGATGTCTTTAATCATATCAAAGATGCACAGTTATAAGTACAGAGCTATCCTGGTGTAAACTATAATTTAGATTACAAAACGTGTCACTGTCTAAACTCTAACAGGCAGCATCAGTGGGCCATTTGTCCAGTTTGTCTAAATCAGAACGGCGACTTCAGACCGTATTGATTTATTGGCTCTCCTGTGATGGTTTTTACTTAATATCATGACAACAGAAGCAGCAAAGAGGCTACTAGTGACAGTTTGAATGGCAGCGATGTCATTAATGCCCTTATGGCGACTGTCACAGACATGCCTGTCGAGTGCCCTCAGCTTGAGGACTGCATTTAATTGAACTGTCATCTTTAGGTCAGAATACTACAGCTTGCAACGACAGGACACTGACTAAGATGGCTTCTGACAGCAATTACAAAGCAATCTAACAGTACATCGCTTACCTCACTGATGTGATTCATATCAGATTGATTGTCCCTTATCAATCAAAATGTCATTGCTAAAAAAAGACATTAACATGATGAATGGTCATTCGGGAAACTCATAATTCATAATGGATCATTTTCATCCCTATTGATGACAGACAAAATGCAACACCATACTTCAATGACTAGTTTTTTTTTTAAGTGGACTGCAGTGGTGGACTAGTAATAATAGTAATAGTAGTATAATAAATGCTAATAGTAATAAATGCTAAATGGCTGGCTTTTATATAGCACTTTTATGTACCCTGGGGCTGACAGAGAGGCTGCCATACTTAGTGCACTCACCGCCCTCTCCAACCAGCACACATTCAGGTTAAGTGCCATTGACAGTATAAACTGGGGAGAGCGGGAATTAAACTACCAACCTTCCAGTTATAGGACGACCTCTTTACCACCTGAGCCACTGCGTCCCAAGACTCTAAGACACTTAAATTGTTGCAATCTAAGATAATGTCTGTTTTAGTAAATGCAAGTCCCCCCCCCAAAAAAAAAAAAATAAAAACCCAAAAACTTTACTGAATATGATGCACCCTCTGCTGCAAAATGTTGTATCTGCATCATCGTGGAACAGGGCCTGCAGGTTAGTAAGATTTATGATTTTATTTCACATGACATGATAATTTAATTTGTTTAGTTCTAAGTTCTCACATGATACAAAAGTACAAAAGTGTCAGATTATTACAAAATAAATGAAAGATTAGTTCCCAACAAAACAAGGGTTCCCTTATAACTGTACTACAACCTTATTGTGGTGAACGGAAAACTGAAAGACAAAAATGGCAGACAGAGACAATATGGCAGTTCAAAAAGTTTATTAAAATAAACCAAAAAAAAAAACCAAGAGGTGGAGATCCCGATGATGGTGGACAGTGGCGCAGAGGCGTGGCCAGGTAGGTGTCTGGAGCTGGAACAGAGGTCTACACAGAAACAAAGGTAGGCTTATAACCCAAACCTATCACAACTTTAAGCTAGTTAAGCCACAGATCTTGCCACAAAAGGTAACAGACAATCAGACAAAAAGTGCAGGACTGAAGAGGCTTTTTTATACTGTGGCAGTAATGAGTCTGATGAGATGCAGGTGTGTTGGAGTTAATGCAGGCAGGCTCTGGGGACTCCGCCCAGACTCCAAGCATCTCTAAACAGACAAACAAACACACAAGGGAGGGAGAGACAAACACGAGAACACAGGGAAAAGACAGGAATCCTGAAAAACACTTACTTTTGTCATTGCTGCCTTTGTAAAAAATAACCGGACCGTTATTATTTTAATTAAAAAAAAAGCTTTTTCACAAAAGCAAGTTGTCGCTGTACGCTGTCCACCTCTTGACATTTCTGTGTTAACATGATCATGACACAGATGATCTTGTGATAATTATTTTAATCTAACAGGAGTCACATTACTATGAGTAACTAACAATAAAACACATTAAGAATTTTCCTGATGCTTCTGTTCTGATGTGGCAGACATTTGTAATAAAATGCAGATAAACAATCAAATAAAACTTCTTCATGTAAATTTAATTATACCAATGCCATTGCAGTAACTAACAGAGAACTAGTGCCTTGATTTAACACCTCTGCAGTGATGTCGGATCATTGAGCCAGACATCAGTGACAACAGCTAAGACCCACAGTATTGTTGGAGCTGGAAAAGCTCAGTAATTGATGGTCGGATGTGTTTTCCCACCGATAATGTGTCTTTGCTGTCTTGGGGTTGCTGCTTTCCTTCCTTTCGCTCCGTCAGAGCCCTTACTGTCAAAACAGCACATGTGTCTCCCCAATGAAGATGGATGACTCTGTGTCGGCTGGATATGGAGGGATGCAGAGGAGGAGACGGAGGGGGAATGCAAAAGGAGAGAGGTATTGAAAAACAAGTAGAGCTGGAGCGCAGGGATGGAAAGACAAACAGAAAGATAGAGAAAAAGGTAGGCTAAAAAAGAGGATGTGAGAAGGGAAGGAAGAAAGAGTGTTGGAGGTTGTGAGGTACGAGGAGAGATATAAGTTGATACAAAGATGGTTGATGCTAAGGTGTTTCCTATGTGCACATACCGGACTGAGTTAACATGCTGTTTCCTGTGTGACCAGTTTTGGTTTAGCACCAAAAACAAATTTGCTGTAACTTATTTTTACAGTCATCTATTAGAATAGTACTTTCTTATATACTGCACTCAAAACTACACTCAGCACTTTTTTTTAATTCACTCTACATTCCATGTTTATTTGTGTTTTGTGTGTAACACTGACCAAATGGTTGTCGTATAAAGAACTGCTAATGCTAACATAGATTTGCTTTAGCTAGGTTATATTTCAAAGCATGTTTTTGACAGTCACCTATAGTTTCCTATATACTGCACGCAAAGCTACTGTTAGCACTTTTTCAAGTGATTACTTTTGTGTTTTGTGCGTAACACTGACAAAATGGTTTGCATCTAAAGAACTGCTATAGCCAGCATGATATTTGCTTGAGCTAATTGTTTTATTCATTAAATTAGTCAAAAAAAGACTACATACTTAGATTTTGTTCACTATGCTAAAGCAGTACTTAGTAGTCAAATAAAGTCTTATGATCTTTAACTAATTGACACATAATCAAGGGGTTTGATTTTGAAGACAAATTTCAGATGTACAAGTTACAAACAATCTAAAAGTTGCAATCAATAAAAATGTTTGTTCATTTATAATATTACTTTCCATGTGCAAATTAATACATGCACAAGTATATACATGTATATGCAAGTCCCATGTTAACTCTATCAAATACACAAACGTACATGACCTTACGCGCACGTAAGTGACCTTACGCGCACGTACGTGACCATACGCGCACGTACATGACCTTACGCTGCGTGCCTGACCTTACGCGACACGCACGCGTGACCCACGCACACGCACGCGTGACCCACGCACACGTACCTGACCTTACGCACACGTACGTGACCTTACGCACACGTACGTGACCTTACGCACACGTACGTGACCTTACGCACACGTACGTGACCTTACGCACACGTACGTGACCTTACGCACACGTACCTGACCTTACGCGCACGTACGTGACCTTACGCACACGCACGCACGTGACCTTACGCCGCGACGCACGTGACCTTACGCACACGCGTCGTGACCTTACGCGCACGTACGTGACCTTACGCACACGTACCTGACCTTACGCACACGCACGCGTGACCTTACGCGCGTGCGTGACCTTACGCTGCGTACCTGACCTTACGCACACGTACCTGACCTTACGCACACGTACGTGACCTTACGCACACGTACGTGACCTTACGCGCACGTACGTGACCTTACGCGCACGTACGTGACCTTACGCGCACGTACCTGACCTTACGCACACGTACGTGACCTTACGCACACGTACGTGACCTTACGCGCACGTACGTGACCTTACGCGCACGTACGTGACCTTACGCACACGTACATGATCTTACACACACATATTGCCATTGTTCATATATTGGTATCTGTAACGCATAACAGGAAGCTCCCACAGTGTTTTAACCCACATTCATAGACACACTCTGACATTAAGTTACTTCCTTTGTTACACCATCCATTAGCGCTGACCCTTGACCTGGCAGTTCTGATCAGGTGATTATGAAACGCAGGGGTCAGGCGGCCCTGTCAAAACAGCAGAGCTAATGCGTGACAATGTGGTAACCTGTGTGCCAGTCGCCGTGATGGAGCTTCGGTGTATACTCTGACCACAAGAGTGGGTCTGTCTTTAACCAGCCTAAGTGCACTACTATAGTACTGTAAGAAATTTAAACTGAGTACAATTTCAGAAATAAATTATTATTATTATTATTATTACATTGTTTGCAGGTTTATTCCTATATGGATATAGTTAATTATTGACATACATAGCTTTGTAAACTGTGCTGGGCTTTAACAGACTAGTTAGTGCACTTATGCTTTTTGTTACCTTGTGTTGTTAAAATTGCTTACAATGTTTTCCTCATTCGTAAGTCGCTTTGGATAAAAGTGTCTGCTAAATGACTAAATGTAAATGTAAATATATCCACAGGGGTAAAATAACTATTCTTGACTGAAATAGCCACTAGCTGTATCATTGAAGTCTGGACTAAACCAGAACACAATCATTACTAAGCCAGGACTAAACTAAGACTGACCCTATTGTCCACATTATGGCAATTTTATATTACTACAGTAGAATGAAAATGATGTTTGTCATTAACTGGTACAGTCAAATAAGCTGTAAACATACAGTTACTAGATCAGTTAAACAGGAAACATAATATTGTATTGTTATTCTTGTGTGGACTAAATGACAGTAAAACAATACCGAAGTTAATATCATATTAGCATCTACAAGAATTGGAAAAGTCTACATTAAAATTTTGACCCAGCAGAAGTAATGTAGTGGTATGGACACTGCCGAAATGTCACATTTATGGCTCCCACGTTATACTTTGCTTCTCAGCAGTCAAGGTCTCGCTATAGTTTTATCGTCTTGCCTTATCTGTCTGTTCAGTAGGTTTGTAGCTCTTAAGAAAAACACCCTGTATTTTTTTTATTATTGGTCTGTGACTGACTACATGCGTTTGTCAGACCTAAGCATCAATTGTTTACCTTGTCAGCCGTGAAGGACAACAGAATTTGTTTGTGTAGCAGCTGCGACAGTTCAGGTAGCATATTTATATCAAAGGAGATAGAAGACAGGGAATATTCCCTGACACTAATGAATATCAGTTTTATTAGGATATGATTGCGGCCATTGCAAAGGTTATTGCTTTCATAACATTGTGTATTAAAAACAATTTAATCTCATCCTTGTAAACAGTAATTCAATCTCTATCATGCTTGATCTCTTGTGATTGATGCTAAAAGTATCACCATCATCCATACCATGTCACCGGAACAGCTGCTTTGTTTCAAAAACCCGTCACCTGTTTGTCAAGGAGAATACAAAAGCACCGCAAATGAAAAGCAAAGAAAAAGATATGGTAATAAACATGGAATTTAAAATAAAAAGTTTATAAAATATAGATATTAGTATCAATCAGGTTCAGTTGGGTTTATACATTAGATAACAATACTTAAAAATGTTTCTTGTATTACTTCAATTGTGTGATGTCTACACTGATGCGTTTTTATTTTGAGACTGCACTCAGTATTTTGTAATACACCCACTATGTACAGTATGTTTTGCCCCACATGGTAGTTGTAGTAGTGGTTGTTGTTGATTTTGCTCAAAATAACTGTCAAATGTATCATAATAATGTTTTTAAGTAATATCTTAATCAAAAATCAAAAGGCTCTATGTGTAAACATTAAAAAGTTTATTATAATAAATATTAAAGCAGAACTAAGTAAGATTTGTGCAGCTCCACCTACAGCTTCCTTCAGTGAATCACACTATCGTAAATATTCCTAGCTTGGCTCTGGACACCAAAGCTCCCCAGCCACACTAGTTTTGTAAAAATAAACAATAAATACAGGAAGAAATAAAAACCTCATTTGAGGTAAGTAATTTTAGAAATTGTCTGATAAAGTTATAATATATACATTGTTTGATTGTTTTATTCACTGTCAACTAAAACGTTATATGTAAAAAACAATCACTTCTAAAATATTATTTTCTCTCACTTTATTATTTTAGGTTCTAATTTATTGTACATTTTATTGTCATAACAATTGAGTAGCATTTGGAGCATTTAATATAACATTGAAAATACCGTTTGAACTACGGTTTTATCACATAAAGCACTTAAATAGAACAAACACTCCTCACTGCTAAGTAACAAAGCCTTTTTGCACCTTTGCAAGCAGTAAGTTAAATAAATGTTACATAACAGTAGCTATATCTTGAAGGACATAAAATAACAATAGATCTAATGGAAACTGGAAGAATATAAAGTTGTTAGGCAAAAAACAACTTAAAACATTGGAGGCGTAGCCCATATGACTTTCCAAATTAAGCAATAAAAATATTATTATTATAGTCTGTTATTTCTGTAGACTATACAGTATATTATTATTATTTAGAAACAGAATCAATGCACAAAGTCTACAAAAGTTATGGCCCTTGTTTTGGTCCTGTGAAGGTTCAAAACCTTCCAGAACAGAAGGTTAATGTCCCAGTGTAATGTTTAATAGCCAAAAAACCACTATACCACTGGGTTTTTTACATAACTGACAATTTTTTAGTTTGAAAAGGTAAAAGTGTGTTTTAATTAAATGAATTAAGTGCAGTATATTATTTTACATTTTACTGTTAAGCTTTATTAAAGTTTTTATTTTTTTTTACAACTGAAAGTCTGAGGGGAAAAAAAAGGTCTCACGAAGAATCTGAACCCTCAATCTTGGGTCATAAAGAGAAGAAAATAGATGTTGACCTCAAATGTTCTTATTTCGACCTTGACAGACAACAACCCCTTGTGGCAGCCGCAACGGCATTAAAACTTCACAGAACGGTACTTTCATCTTGTGTCCCAACTTGACCAGAATGAAGACGAGGAAGAGGCAGAAAGATTAAGAGGAATGGAGAAAGAGAGAGAGGGAGAAGCTTTTAAAAGGATTTTGTCGGTTATTGACTGGTTGCACTCTTCAGCTAATAGCCATTTAAAGATTATGGGCCTGCTGGTGGAAATCAAGGCCTCCATTGTTTGCCTTATTGCATTCTGGCAGATGGGGGCTGACACAACAACACACAGCATCCCTCCGGGCACACTCGCCGAGCACCGACCCTCCATCAGCAGATCTCCTATTGAACTGGCCCTAATAACTGCACATGAATTATTAATCTGCCAGCCATATTGAAGACAGAGAGTGAAGAGCAAAAACAAGGGGAGGATTGTGGATTGAGTGTGATTGGCGTTCAGGTGCCAGTCAAAAGAAAAAAAAAAAAGGTCCGTTCAAAAGAGTCCCAGGGCGACCATTTCTCGGAACGGGGAGGGCGTTCCGATAACTGGCACGGGAAGATAAAATATATATTCATTAAATGTCAGATTGCTGATGAAATGGGTCCGATCCATTAGTGGGTAGCGGAGCGGCCGGTTAATGTTTCCCGGTTGTTCCTGGGTTGGGTGGCTTTTAGTGTTGCTGGAGGTTGCTGCTGGAAACAAGATCACTTGATCCAGGAAAGAAAAAGAAAAAAAGTTTGTGAGAGCAGGTGTTGTCCTAAATAAAAAGGAAACACTTGAGAAATCTGAGACAAATGCACCTGTTGTGAAACCAAATCACAGCGCAGTGGTGAAGTGAACCTGATCGCTGATTTGAACTTTAAGTGTCTTCTTTGCTTTGGTCTGGAGATTTATTTGCAAAGATTGATGGCTGACTTTGGCAAGACTCACTTTTCTTCTTTACTGCTGCTGTAACCAACAGTAGGCACACTTTGTCACAAGTTGCTGTCAAATTACTTAGTTTACTCCCAGACAGACAGACTTTTTAGCTTTGTAGCAAGAAAATATGTTATTTTAACCACAAATGAAGTACTTCCATCCCTATTTAAATATGTGGTCCATACAGGATATTAATATATGCTGGTGATAAAAGGGACAAATTTCTGTTCAGAACCAAGATGCACTGAGATGTGTCTAGGCAATGCCACTCTTGGGTTGTATAAATGAGAAGCAACAAATGTGATACAAATGAACAAAAAAGCTTGTATGTAGTAATAATTGTAGTATTTTAAATTTAAATGCTACTGTAGGATTCCTCAAGGAGCTCATAGACTGTATTTTACAAATTACTGGACTATTTAATAACTATAATATAATAATAATATAAATAAATATTTTTATTTGTCAATACAATTGTGGTTTTCTGTTATTCAAAAACGTTGTGCTCTGGCTTCAGAGGGGTAAATCTGTCATGAATTTCATAAGGCAAACCCCAGTTCTTTTATTTGCGGACCTCAATCAAGTGTCCTCAACCACAAATATTTCCATATTTGAGATATTGTTAAGCTATGATCAAATAATGCACTATATATAGACATATAGTTTGATAGAATACTGTTACATCACTTACACTTACATCAACAACATTAACAACAACATTTAAACTTGACTTTGAAGAGACTTGTCAAAACATGTGTCACTGTGCTCAGACAAAGTTTTTTTTTTTTTTACATTTTCAAAATTAGTGTTTATTCTGCAGCATTTAGTACCATACTACACTGTAAGTGTCTAATATTCACTCTGCAATCTGTCTTCAGTCTTGCTCTTTACAACTCATCATTAGGACATTTTCCATCTTTTCTTTCTCTCTGCCACAAGCTCCTGCAGAATTAAAAAGCCTTTGGCAGGGCTGTTCTCACTTCCGCTGATTTAAAATGAAGTCTACCCAGCGCCTGATGAATTGAATTTCCTCTGTCAAAAGCCTACAATTTTCAAACAAAATAATGAACAACGCCCCAAGAATCCCCTTTCAGATTTCATTATGAGGGAGAGGTTCTAATTGTGAGGAAAATTAAATTTCTATTGCTTTGCCTTTGAATGAGCTCCTTTGTGCTGCCGACAACGTGGCAAGGTGTTCAGCTGATGTCAACAAATCCACAACAAGAAAAAAAAAACAGCATACTTTCAAAGCCAGGACTAATGTGTCATTCTTCAGCTGCTGAGCGGTCAGCTAGTGAACGATGAAAGCTGCCTCGCCACATCACAAAGGCAGAGATGAGTAGGCCCTCATGTCTCTCCTGAAAGCTGCTGCTTGGATGAGTGCCCCCATTTCATCGGATTCACACAGTGCCAAGACAAACAGCACCGGTTTCTGAACTGCAGCCAACCGCCAACACAAATACACTGCAATCTTTGACTGAGGACTGGTCCCTTATGTTCAGGGTCAGATTTCAGCGTTTGCATCTCAAGTGTGTTTGTATAACAGCATCTTGAAAGCTCTAACACTAAATGTGTAAGTTTAGTTATGTGGATCTACCTTTATGTGGTACTGAGGTCACTTGATCTAACCATTAGCTCTTTTTTATTCTCACTATTTGTTGAAGGATATGACTGTGTTTTGCTCCCTATGAAAAGGTGCTTAGGATTGCTGAAAAATGTATGCATACGCAGTAAATGCACATAAACAAAATTAGCATATGTAAAGGACACAGCATTTGATTTTATTAGTGTCTATTAGCTGTGTGCTTTTTAGTTTAGATTTTACTTTTTACATTATTATTTCTTCTGGTTCAATGTATAAAGAGCTCGTGTAGCAAGTACATAATACATCACTACAGTAGCTCATCTTTTTTGGCGTGTCCACAAGTCCACAAGTAAGACAGATACCCGGATCCTATTTAAAGTGACAGTACAATTACATACCAAAAAATTTATATTTCAGTAAAATTGTATGCCATTACAATATTATAATTCAGCTTAAAATATAACTACCTAGTATCCCATCCAAAGTGTAACATGAGTCATATGATTCAATAAAAGTAGGTACACGTTACGATTGAGCCCATTCATATATACATTCTTTCTATATTCCAAAAAAGATTAACAGATAAACACTGGATTTATTCCTAATTCAAAATGATAATACATAACCAACTTTTCTTGGCAAGTGTATAACTGAGGATAAATCAGTTAGATAGTTGTTATCTAATGTTGGGCTTATTGCACATAAACTGTTACCCAATGTAAATGTCATGCTGTATCTGACAGCCCATCTCGATGTCAACACACAACAGTGATACGCTCCCGGTCTTCAGTTGAGAGTTGTGTAAATTGTCAGTGAAGTGCAGTGATGATGAAAGAGAACCCAGAGAGGGCCCTGTGGACAGACTGAATGTCCTACGTGTTTTAACGTGCACTGAAGACAGTAAAAAAGAGTGGCATGAACAAACAGCTGGCAGTATTCCCTGTAAGTTATCGCTTGGTTCACTGCAGCTGAGTTCCGTGAAGCCAAAATAACCACAAGAATGCAGTGAGGCTTATGTGTGATTAACTCAATTATTTTTCAGGGTTAAATATACAGCTATTTATGAGAACATGAAAGGTGATCACGAGCTGTGAGTGTGATGTAGTGTCGTCCCAAATGAGCAAGCTCGTTTAGCTCACTGTAATGCACAAAGGTGTGGATGGCATTGTGTGACATAGTATGTGGATAGAGATCTATTCAAAAGGAGATTATTGGGTCAGCGGCGTGATGCACTGTCTTTAGGAGGCATCCCAGTATTCCCTCTGATAAACGCACTATAGTTAGCAGCCAAGTTAATGTTTGTATGCATGCTAATGTTAGTTCAGTGCTTACATACTGGATACAGTTATAGTCTAGTAAATACACAGTAAATTTACTATATTCACATCAAAGTTCTGTGCTCATTTGGTTTTCTGTATTAGGGGGTGTTTTAGAAAAAACAGATAGTTAATATTGTAGCAAGGTTGCGGTTAAGTATAAAAGTAGTAGAATATCTCAGAGCATTTATTAAAAATTTTCTATTTTTGTGGGGAAAAGCCAATAGAACTGAACAGAACAAAACTAACTCTGTTTCAATAAAGGAAAGTTAGCAATAGCATTAGCATGTACATTTCCTAGGGATGCTACAATATTTTAACCCAACTTTAAAACCTTTCCCATTTTGCACTGAACAACTGAACAGAACAAAATTTTATTTATCCAGGAAAGTCAAACTAGAATTCTACAATGTTTTATATTTAACATGCAACATGCACTTTATGCACCTTGTCTTTACATTGAGCAGCATTCACAGTAAAATAAAAAACTTCCTTTAAAGCAGACAGGCCAATGCTCAGGAAGCTCATGGGACGAGCTGCAGTCTATCATAGCAATAAAAACGGTGGCCTTTGTAATCATGTAATTATAAACCATTGAATCATCACTTTACTTCAAACAAAGGTTTAACAGGGTCAAGCTTAATTAAATGCTTTTTTTTTTCAGGAATGAGAGACTATATACGAGTCCATAACCACTGTTGAATACTACACATTCACCACAAGAATATAAGTAGTTTACCTTTACAGACAGATCATAACTGTCATAACACAAGCACACAAGCACAAAGAAAAGTCAAATGAGCCCAATAGTCTGCCTCAGTATAGATCTATGGGAGATGTGAGTGATAAGAACAGAACAGCAAAAATTGCCTGCAGGCACATGCTGAATGGGACGTGGAAATGAACAACAGAGCAGGTCAAAATGAACACCATCTGGGTACATGAAAGGGAAGGCGGGAGAGTGGTGCGGGGGGGGTTAAAAACCAAACAAAAGCACCAGTGCTGCCAGCATGTAGCGGACAACACTGCCACCTTCCATTACGTGACCCCTTACCCACCCAACCACCCACCCACTCTTTAAATCAGGTGGAGGAACACTGCTACAGGACCCTCCATCAGTCATGCGGCCCCTCCCCTGCCTTCTCTTATACCCCTGGGGATTCAGATCATTGCCAAAGGAGCCACAGGCCACTTGCAGCCTGACAGTCAGCTCCTCTAATGGGCCTGGCTGTTTATTTTGTAGCGTGTGGAAGTGGATTAGCTGGAGGTAATTATGGTTAATGATCTGCCCGCCTCACCCCGCTGATCTGTAGTCACCCGTTCGCTCGCCTATAGCCGCCGGCACCATTAATATGGGATAATGTTACCTATTAGGGCTTACAAAAGGGAAAGGGGAGATGAGGATTTGTCAGATGGACCCCGGTGTGAAGGGTTTTCACTGCAAAATGACACAGATCCATTTTGCGGCAGAAGTGATGCACTCAGAGGTTCAAGCAGCTTTTCCAATCACTATTTGATTATGTCCTCTGACACGTGGTGTGACAAAAGCCTCAGAGTGAGAACTATTAACACGGAGATTAACATGGTCATGATAGCCACATTTGAGAGGGGCATTTATTTCTGGAAGCCACATAGTTCATTACTCACTGTGATTTTTTAAAAAGCCAAAACATTTCTGTCTGTCTTTGACTGCTATTGAATTAGTAGATTAATTATGTTTGAACTAGTGACCAGTAGACAGTAGGCTTGCTTAGTTTAATGGCAGTGATACTGGTTTATGTGTTACGTTAACCATTTAAAGAAACTATATTGCCACCATTCACAACTTTTAGTCTTTGTGTTTGTAGTTAATGGTAAAATAAAAATAATCTAAGTTGAAGAAGCCAATTTACTTACTTTACTTACTTTTCCTACAACTTACCAGAGTAGACAAACTGAGCACTGCAGGAGGAGAAGCACACCGATGTGACCTTTTGATTACAAATGTCTTCATAAAGTTTTAGGTCACGGTATTTTTGTAAGTTAGAGCCCCATCAGACCTAATTTCACTGTTTGTTGATAGAAACAACAGCAGGGTCCCTGGAGGGTAGGGCAATAGATGAAATTCATTTGAATCATTCAAGTTTCTACTTTTGAATGATGTCAACAATAGCCTAATTGCTAAAATGAATTTAATGGAAAAAAGTTTCCGCTAACCCCTGCGCTGCACACTGTGTGGCTAATGCTGCTGTTAGCGCCAGAGCAGCTCACATAATGTCTGTGGTGACTCTGCAATCTCCAAGTCGCATCTACAAAAATATCTCTGTTTGGAAAAATATCTCCGTCCACACGGCTCCAATTCAAACGCATAAAACAGTTCTCTTTACCACACAATGGCAGTAAACACAGAACATTCAGAGCATGTGCAGTGAGACTTGTATTGGCAGTGCTTAACTCTTCTGAAAGTATCAGCGATGGAGAGTCTGAAGAAAAAGGGGATTGATTTGTGTCACAGACACAGAGGTGAATTTGTTAAATGTGTCTTTACAATAAAAGCAGAAAAATGGATCTGTTACTGGAGGATTTTCAGCCGACAATGTGATTAGAAAGCTAATGAGTGAATTAAATAATATATACTGTATGTAATATTAGTTCTAATATAGTCAGGCAAATGAATTAAGGCTGCTGTGGTTGTTGTAGTTGTTACCACAGATACATGCATGCTCAATACACACATCAACAGCCGTAATGTCAGCGTGGATATTAAAATCCCTGTTTTGTCCATCAAATGTCTCTCATGCATCCAGAGTTTAAAAAATAGTCACTTTAGAAAGAAAAAAATATTTGTTTTTGTGTCCTGAAAACTCTGTTGATGTATAGACGGAAGACACAAACACATAGAGAAGTATGCATTTAGCTGGGGCCTTTGTGATAAGGAAATAATGGGTCCCAAATCAGACCAGTTGAGAACCACTGTTTTATTGGATTTTGTTGAATGTTTGAAAATTAGCCCAATGGCCTACTCTCTCCTTAAGAGCTTTCTTACAGGAAATGGACAAATTCAGGTTTACACTGTTTTCCTCCCGTCGGTGAACTGTAACAAGCTCTGGGCTACACACACAAAAATAACTGTACCATGGACTAAAAGGCAATAAATGTACCTGTACTTGGAATATGTGGGACACTCATAGCCCACACCTGGTCTACGCTACATTTCAAATGAATATAGAGCCTATTAAACATGTGTGTTGTAAATGTGAATCCAAATTTAGTCAATATTTATATTTACACATTCTTCATTGTTCTTGTGAATTGTGATTAAACACCAACTGAAATCACACAGGAGTAGTTTCAGTAGGTTGGCGTGTAATGGGGCATGAACTAGTTCACTTTTTTGCGTTATCGCTGCTTCCTTTTACAGAATTCATACTAAGTTTTATAAAATTGTTGAATAAATAATTTGTTAAAGTAAAAGACTGTAATGCTTTTGAGTTGTGAGTTGTATTAGTTTGTGTAATGTAGGGTCACAAGGACTTTTATGGCTCATTTTAAAACAGATGTAACGTTTAAGAGCATAACAAAATCAGGAAATGTTCACTTATTGCGACCCTCAACACTTTTATCTCACATTTGGACATTATGGGAATATGAGAGCGGGATAAGCGAGTGCCAAGTTACCCATCTGAGTGCGACATAAAAAATATGACGTCTTGTGGAACCATTGTTGTATTTTCTTTTTTTTTTTTTTTTTTTACATTCATCCATCTTGAAAATGCACCAGTAATAGCAACAAAGTGGTTTTTCCCCCCAAAATGAAGTTTTACTTAATCAAATCAGGGGTCAGAGAAACATATCTGCGCGTGAAAAGGACAGGACACATCAGGGTTAAAGTGATTACGTCCCGTTAAACAGGCCTTTCAGAGTCTCCATCTCAGACACATTTTCCTGGCTTTTCCAGTAATTTTTGAAAGCCTTCAGCTGTAATAAAATATCACTTTTTGTGCATTTGTGCATTAAACACTCTTGGTCTCGTTGTATTTTTCTGATGATAATCTCATTTCCCTTGAACCCTCCCCCTCGTCTATTCCCATCTCCCCTTTTAAAGCACTTTTGGTGAAGATGACACTGGCTCGGGTTGGGGGGGGGTGATTGCAGCCGGTGTTAGCTAACAGTAGGAGCGCGATATAGCTGGGGCCTTGTTGTGCAGGTTACATGGCGTCACGCAGCCCCCGATGGTGTCTCGGGGAGCCATCGTAAAGTGCTCTGATGCTTCATAATGCAGATCATTACCTAGAATGATGTGGAAGACCCCAAGTCCCCACTTAGAAGCGGAGACTCCCAAAGCCCCTGCTGTGTTATGTATCCCAACAGAAGGCCTGCAGACACCCTGATTGTCCATTCCTGGCTGCCATTTCCGCGCCGCCAGCTCACTTTATTGACACTAAGTTCCCCCACAAGGCGCTGTTAATACGCACGACAAAGGATGTTTATCTCCGCTGAGTCGAGGTGCTTACCAACCGTAGGTTATTGAGACGCGGAGCCATAAAGCGAACAGATATGACTGTCAATGTGATGGCGCCAGGTGACCCATGCGAAAGTGCAATCAAGTTATAGGCAATGATTTGAAAATACAATGAATGACTGTTAAGCAGAGTGTAAATCCCATTCGGAAACAGGCCTGAGGTCAGACCAGCTGTTCAGACTCTGGGGGTCCACTGAAAATGCTCATGTGACCTGTGACCCCAGTGAAGCAAGCTTGCAAAAATACTACCATTGTAACTGTGCAAACTTCATGTATATACTGTCAACATTATACTACGAGTTGATGTCCATCTGCTTTAGCTTCCATTCTCTGTGTGACAGAATCTGTTGAAGCAGTTCTGAATGTGTAGTATACAATCTCATGTGCATTTTATCTTAATATTTTAAATTATTTACATATTATTCACTTCTCTTACTGTCACTCTTAAACATCTGTTTGACAATACTTTGTTAATTACATCAGAACTTTGATTAGAATACAATTGGATTTTTTTCTCATTAAGTGTTAAGTCACCCCCGAGGCAAGCACTGTGGCCACAGTGGAAAGGAAAATCTCTGCAGACTTTGACCCGAAAATAGTGGCTGTCTGTCAGGACCAGCTGGTGTGGGGACAGAGACAAGAGAGACAGATAAGGAACAGACAGAGGCTGGCTGTCAGGGATCAGGAGAGCTTGTACGGGAATGTATGACAGAATCAGGTAGAATCTTTCCTTACTTTACTTCAACTGCTGAGCAAAACTGTGGCTTGTCAAAAAACTTCTACTGCTTATTAAGAACATCAAAAAAGGACTAACTTGTAAACAAATGTCTTTTTTATAACTGTGAAATCAAAACTCTAATACCCCTTTGAACCAATAGGGAGTCATTCAAACCCTTGCCACAACAAAGTCAACATTTGACAACACAGTTTGTTTAAGTCAAGTGCAAAAGTAAAACTGTAGAGCTTACTGTTTTTTCCATTCAAAGAATTAGTCTTGTCCATCTTGGTCCAAGTTTGATTTCCAAGGGGAGGAACAGATGGAAACAGATTAAACCAATCAGAGAAACAAACGATGGCATAAGCAATGCAACAGTGAGACTAGTTTTACTTATGACTAACCCTATAATTGTTTTAGATATGCAACTATAATTAGTTAAGGGTGTTGAGCTCGGATAGAAGACAGGCTCAATGGTAAGGTTCCAGACCCAATTGACTTCACTAAAAGATTCAATGGGTCTAGTAGGCCAGGCTAAATATTTTGAGCTTGTGCTAACATGTTGCGTTGTTTTTTTTTTGTTGCTTTTTTGTTGTTATGTGACAAAATTGCTATTTGCTTTTTTAGAAAAGATATTAGTTTTCAAATACCAAGGTTGAAAAAATGCATTGTGGGTAAAAAAAGACTCCTTGGTGGTTCTATTGTAATGCACACATTTTTGAGCAGCAAGAAATATTGATCTGTTGCTTTTGAACTAGGGGAGTTTTTTCTGGTTCACATATAAGTTTCTGTAATAGCAGCTCAAGCAAAGGACACTTTTCCAGTATGGCATTTTAAAATGATTATTAGTCCTAACATGTGGTATAATTGTGTTAAAAGGCTGAACGTGAGTGTGCATTAGCAGTGATAAGTCTTGTTCAAATGATCTAACCATGTTTATAAGATCTATGCTCATTTTTCAGGTAGTGTATTGTTTATCTTTAAGAGGTCCCAGTCTGAATCTAACCAAAAGATATCGTCTGTCCTTAAGATATATTAAAGACAAAATGATGTGGGTTTAATATTCTATCACAAGTATTCACACTGTCCTCAAGCAATCATCTATTCCTCCCACAATTAGAAAGAACAGACGTTGTTTATTAACCCCTTCCTACCTGGCTACTGTCGACAAAGGCTTCAGGTGTTGTCGGGGAAAGGGAGGAGCGGATTTAATGAATGCTTTGGCATCTGGATCCGATTCATCTTGTCAACGTTGAGGCACCATCTCTGCCCCTAAACCAAACCCCCAGCATGCCTTGCCAGCCACTTTAATTACTTTTTCCTTTTTGCGTGAAATGGCGACCCTCGCAACTGACAGACAGGTGCAGCCAGCCTGATTAATTAAAATAATAAAGACGGGGACAGGACAAGAGAAGAGGAGGGGGGAATATCAATGTGTGGATGTCTTGATGGGCAAGTGGTGAGGGGACGTCAGGCCTGGCCCGGAAACATTGATTTACTTTGTGACAACAGGCTGGCCTTCAGGCTTGATAGGGCTATAAGGGAGAAACAGCAAAGTGTGGGTGGCAGGGGCCAGGTTCTCTGTCCCATTCATGTCCTCAGGGCCTTTGGTTTTGGGGATGTGAAACCCCCCCAGTGTCCCTGCAGCTGCAGTGTCCCGTTCTGAAAGCCCAGTGCCATCACACCTATCAACGTGAGATGAGAGTTAATAAAAGACACCTCCAGGGATTCATCAGCTCAAATGGCCATATATCATTTCAGCACACAAAGAAACATATCCAGGAGTGATAAGCCCTGTGAGAGCACACACTTATTGTTGTCATAGAACCTTTTGATTTTACGTCACGTAATATTGGTCAAATGTAAGGACTAAAGAATTGGTGATTTGTTGCAATAAGGGTTTATGCATTGTTAAGGTGGTTGTTGGAGCCATTTGTAGTTTTTTATGCAGGGTGTATCAAAGGGGCCCTGCAAACTAGACAATTACCAAAGGCCACAAGAAAAAAGGGGGCCCAAACAATGTCAGTTTGTTGTAATCTTGTGTCATTTTATTTTGTTTATGAATATTAGAATTATTAGTTTTAGTTTTGGTTTGGTTTGTGGTTTATGCTTTATTTTGAAAGTGCCAGCCAGCTACAACATAATGTACATAAGCAACAAGCTTTGCACAATGTCTGTAAGTTTTCTGCAAATGGTGGATAAATCTACTAAACACACTGTTTGGATATTGCATTAAAAATTGTCTTGGTTGTGGAAATATAACCAAATAAGTTCCACAGATTTTAGTTTTACATGTTTATTTTGTTAGTGATACTCGTGGTCATAAATGGTACTGCAAATATTTATAATTACAACATAAAACAATATTTTTCTATATAGCGTCTTTGAAGTTCTAGTAGGTAAAACACCATAAATATCACAGAATATCTAATATACTGTAAACCTAAATAGCTGTACAGTTTACAACACATCATTGCTTTATGTATCACTATCAACACTGCACTATACACTACATGACATGAAGTAAAACTGTAAAGGAAATCTATAAATGTCTGTATGTGAGATAATTGGGCCAAATTTTTTGCGATCTAAAATGCGAGAAAAGGCGAGTGGCATAAAGAAGCGAGTTCACTTTTATTGCGTGTCCAAAGGCTGGCACACAGCTTAAAAGGGCTGCACATGGAACAAAAAACAGCGCTTTCTAATGATTAGCAGGTGTAGTTTTTGTAGCCCTTTACTCTAGGCCAGCTATTCCCAAAGTCAGAAAATCTAGTGAGGTACCCCAATCTTAAACTTTCACTTTAATATAAGACTTTGAAAATGTTATTCAAAAAACATAACAAACAAGCTGTTGGCTATAATATAATAATAAAATATAATATATAATTAACACCACAGAGAAGAACTGATATGCAAATAGTAAAAAATTATTTTGTACCGTGCAGTACCTTCGTGGCCCACCATGGGGCCTCGGACCAAAGTTTGGGAACCACTGCTCTAGGCAAGCATTTCTTAAAAATTAATTCTTAGAAATACTAAGAACAGCTACGCCAGTACTCTATTATTCATAAATTCTTAATCAAAAATAATAATCAAAAAAATCCAAAAAATGTAAATATTGTGTCAAAAGTTCATTTATTTCAGTAATTCAACTAAAAAGGTGAAACTAACATATTATAGACTTATTACATGCAAAGTGAGATATTAAAAACCTTTATTTGTTATAATTTTGATGATAAAGGCTTACAGCTTATGAAAACCCCAAATTCAAACTCTCAGAACATTTGAATATTGTGAAAAGGTTCAGTTTTGCAGAATCAAAGTGTCAAACTCTAAGCAGCTTATTATTCCAATTCACCTGAAAAGGGTTCCTGAGCCTTTAAATGGTCTCACAGTCTAAGATGAATTACTGAAATCAATGGACTTTTGCATGATATTCTAAGTTTTTTAGGTCAACCTGTAGATTTGTTTTGGAAAGGCCCATTTATGACAATGTCCCTTATCTGATTTTGTGTTTTGTTTTTTTGTTTTGCCTAAAGCAGCTTTGTGTTGTTTAAAATCCATATGGTCTAAAAGCAGATGCATTTCCTTGTCCAGTACCCTGTTAAAAGAAAACCTTTGCATCAGCGTTTAACCCAGTATGGGAACCGGGACTCTGGCAGTTTACATGCACCCATATTGTGGGCTGAAACGTGAGCTGTGTAAGTTTGTGTGCGTGAAAGCTGACCTGCAGTGCCCACATCCTCGAGCTGACACTTTAGAGCTGCTCTGTCTCAGCTGAGCGTGTCGGAACAACCGAGATGTGGAAAAGGCCGGCAAGTTTACCACCTCTCTGTGAAATCAAATACAAGCAGCTTGCAGCAGCCAGAACCTTGTGAATGCAACAGACTGAGTCACTCACGGCTTCAAAAGTTGCACTGATGCACTAATTCTTGACTGCAAAGGCTCTCCAAAGCATGCCTTTGATTTGTCCGCGCATTAAGATTCACAAGACACATATTTTAATTGGAAACTTTTTGCTTGTAGTAATTCTAAAAGGAGTTCTAAAAGAGAGAAGCTAGCTTTTCCTATTGGATCCTGCATACCACTCTTGTAGTTTTTGAAAATGACATGCCCTTGCCTTGGGGTGTTTTCCTGCCCTGAGAATAAGAAAAATTTACAAGGATATGTTGCCACGTGAAACGCATTGGCTACAATTTCCAGGTAATTTACTACTTTGTGTTGCTTTTTATGGGAGTATTACTTTCAACTTGTATTTTAATTGAGACAGAAACGCTACCATTATGTGTAATTTGTCACATCACTTGTCAGTATTTAAGTGAGCGGTTAGACTGAGGATGTCTTTCAATAACTTCTGGTTTTCTGAAAGCCTATGTGTTTTAATTGTTGCATTGAGAAATAATGTTACTTAAAGCAACAGTATGCAACTTATTAGGATTTAAACCTACTAATAAACTTAAGAAGCTGCAGTTTGGGACTTTCTTTCAAAACAAATGTACTATATTTCAAGTGATAATGTAAATTTGTGTAGGTTTGAATGTTTCAGGAAAGATTTTTCCTCTCATAGCCCATCACACAAAAATACTTTGAGAGATTTGTTTTACTGTTTTGTGTCAAAGAAAGCTTTAAATTAAATTTGAGGCTATAATTTTAATAACCTTTAGGCATTGTATTTGAGTAAAAAAAAAAAGTTACTTTCAAATAGTCCACCTTGTTCTTTATAAATTACACTTTACCATAGCCATTTACATTTATTCATTTAGCTGACACTTTTATCCAAAGCGACTTACATTGTTCTACAGTAATTACCAGTGTTACAGCCACTGGAGGCAAGATGGGTTAAGTGTCTTGCCCAAGGACACAACAACAGTATGAACTGTGGGGAGAGTGGGAATTGAACCTACTACCATCCAGTTGAAGGACAACTGCTCTACCCACTGAGCTATGCCGCCCCATCCAGCTGCAGCAATACACAGAAAAATGTTTGTATGTTAATACAGAAAAGAAACATATATCAATTTAGGCATGAGTTTACAATATACACAACTTAATTTTCCCTTTTTTAAAAACACCTAAAAGCACACTTTTTTTTACAAGGCCTATAACCTGCCACAATCTAATGCTTTCTTTTTCTCTAATTGTTGTTTTCTATGTATATTATCGCTGTTCTTCTGTATTATGTCTGATTGTTAAGCATCTTAGCGTCTTTTGAAAAGTGCTATATAAAGCTGTATAATAATTATTATTACTCAAATTGAGAAAAAAAAAGAAATTAAACAAAATCTAAAAAAAATACTAACATTGCTAACACACCTATCCTCAATTAAAAGCTAGTTTGCCATAAATGCTGATATTTTCTTCAACCCTATTGAGAAGTCTTAACACTCCTCCTAAACAATAGATCTGTGTAGCTCTGACTCAGTTTGTAATTGTTTTTTTATTTCAATACATTAACATTTGCTTACATTCACCTTCAATTGTTATTTCAATTATATTTGAATTCAATTCAAATCACTTTTTGTGCGTCACAAAATGAAACTTGTCACACAGACTGACATTATTACAGCTGCTGAACTTGTCTCAGTGCTGGAAGGAAATCTTGATAGTGTAAGACGCCACCCACTGGACAAAAAGTGAACTAATCCACTTTTGAGTGCACACAGATGAAGAACATCATGATATGAGCTGCTGACCACGAACTGCTGCACAGTTAATGCATTCTGTTTTTTTTCTGTCATACACAGTGTATATTATGAAAAAAATATCTACACAACTTTGCACACATCATAGTTATTTGTTGGAGTGCATCTTGCCTTAAGTGACAGTTTGTTCAGTAGATGGTATGATATGTGCTCTCTGGATGAAAATGTGAGTGATTTAAAACCGCTTATGACTAAATTAGTTTTTAATAAGCTTCTCATTCCTAACATACTCTTTACTGTAAAGGCAGAAATTGATTCTCATTTTGTTCTTATTAATGCAACTATGCCCTGGCTCTCTAAGCAGCAGGCTGCTTCATATACTCATAATCAACTGTGCTGACGCACTGTGCAGTTTTCTTAAATGGCGATGGATCTGGCAGGAAATGAAACAAATTCGATTGGCTCTCTGCTTTGTTTCCTTTTGATTGGTCAATTAAAAGTGCACTTCCACTTTGGAAGCTCAGGCCCATTACAGAAAGTAATTTCTCAAGCCAAGCTGTTTGCCCTGTGCTGCTGTCTGTCTGCTACGGAGAGGAATTCCCTCTCTGCTCCGCTCCGGTCCAGCTCAGAGAGAGCGGGTAATATTAGCTCCCGTTTTATTGAGAGATCCATTAATTGTAGCCTTCTGCCACTGACCTCTTGACCCTGCTGACCTCTGGACATCATGTTACCAGGCGGACAGAGCTCATTCAAAGACGGCACAGAACATGATCTAAAACCTTAATTTGTCCTTAAGTATTTAAATGTCATCATCAAATATAATTGACTGTCTGTTTTCCTTTTTTATTCTATTGTTTTTTTTTTAAAACAAAGAAAAAGTTATTTTGCTGTTTGTCTTGTCAAATATAGCATGTACAATTTAAAGATGTACATTGTATTTTAGAATGCAAATATTAATTTGTAAAAAAAAAAACAAACAAACAAAAAAACATGCATTTTTTTTTTTTGTAACTTCTGTTTTCTTTTTTCTTTTTTACTTTCTTGGTGTCTTGAGTGAGATGTGTGTGGGGAAGGGGACAAAAAATAGGGATGACGATTGTTATGTAATGCCCCTTAATCTGTATATCATAGAAATGATAACACACTCAACAAAAGAATAATATTTGTGATTGCACAATATTAATATATTTTTGTATTCATATACATTGAGGTATATATATATATATATATATATATATATATATATATATATATAGCAGCATACATGTTGGATTATAAGTTCTGTACAATAATGACACTTATTTAATTTATTTTTTAAGTCCACTACACTAAATCCATGACATTATTATAATATTGCACAATGACCAAGCAATCAAACATGGTTCTAATGTTAAATGTGGTTTCCCTTGAAACAGTGGTGTTGGAACGAACCCCAGCCTAAAATGTGGGTGCATTATTGTATGTGCAACAATGCATTCACTCCCATTGTGCTACCATTGAGTCGCTAATACTTAACAAGGACTGCATCTATTTATGCAAAAGCCCCCCCCCCCAGTATTATGAATGACTTTAGAAAACTCCAAACGATTCTTGAGAGAATTACCTTGAATATATTAAATGACAATGTCCCAGTTGTCATTACAGTTCACAAATTAGAGACTCAAGTAAATCTACACAGTGGTGTGAAAAGTGCATTTATCTGGTCTAATAACTCAAGTCTTCTTTTTTAATGAAATATGTGCTTTTGTAAAAGTCCCTCATCATCGTCTCTCAGTGAAGCCATTTGAGGAGCACTTTAGAGTCCGGAAATGTCAGGAGACTTAATGAAAGGAAAATCTGCTGATTGCCAACAAGCAGTATTCAAAGTTCACATTAAATAGGTGTGAGTCGTTCTGAAAGAGTAGATTTAAGTGAGCTACAAAATTGCCAAAATAATAAATAAAGCATTCTGGAGAATATGGAGGCATGCATAGGCAGTGGAAACCCATTGTTAAAGTGGGGTGGAGTCCTGTGCAACAATAAACCTTTACCACTCATATAGAATTTTATTAAAATAAACATGACATAATTGTGTGGACTGTTCATACAAACTCTTCTACGAGAGCTATTTCAATTCCCCTTTTGGTTGACAAGCTATTTTCCGAGATGACGGCTGAAACCATTTATTGCTACTTTATGATGGCTCATTTAAGGAAGTATCATTCCTGCAGTGCTTTACCAAGCCTCTTTATCGGCCACAGAAGGCCGCCGTAACTTTATATACACCTTTGTCTGATGGCTACGTAAACTGCACTCTACCTGTTTTTTGACAGCTGAGGCCCTGGCCCAGGACGCTGCGTTGAAAGCCAACACCTGATTGTATTAGTGTCTCCCCTTTAAGCTGTTGTCACCTAGCTGACCGATTATGGGCAATTACCTGCTCTGTCGGAATCCTAGCCGAATAGATTGAATTTGGATTGATTTTCGCCAGGAAAGAGAAGGGAATTTAAAGCCTTTTTTAATTGGGTATTTGGTGTGTGCTGATCTGAACACCGTGGCCTTCCCCAGGGATCCTTTATGGGCCAATAATGGCATTGGAGTGGGGGGGTTGCCGGAGTCTCGTCTGCCGACTCCCTCCCAAGGCCATAACCCTGCATTTGCTCTGAGTGCTTTTCTATTATGCATTGATAGTTGAGCATCAATCAATAAGAGGGGAAACAGAAAACCCAGCGAAACCAACTTCTTAAGTGTAAAATGCCTCTTAATACCCGGGGCCTTTCAAACAACTTAACCTGGACGCTTTTTACCCTCGCCCTTCCTCCCTCTGCTCTTTGAGGGACACTTACCGGCGCCTGGCGACACAATGTTTTATTTAGGAGGCCTGGAAATGTGCAGCTCTCAGGTGAAAGTGTACCGCCAGCGTCCGATTATACTTACAGCAACAATACATCACTGTGTGCACCAGCCCACTGTCAGAAAAGCAGAGTGTGTTATTGCACTGCAGGTTTTGCCCATGTTGAATATTGTCAGCATTATTTGACATTTTCAATTTTTACCATTTCTCAACAGTATACTGTAAAAGTATTTAAGAGAGCATGTAAATTTTGAAAATGCAGCATTATCACCATTTTTTAAAATCACAACTTTTTGTTATTAATCCCTAACCAAATTATTGATCTATTTTAGAACAAGATGGCAGATAATGCATAGCTTTCGGGAGTGCTGAGCCTTACAAGTAATGAGCAAGCATCGAATCCAAAACCATGGCAGGGTGAGATCAAGTCAAGACAAAGACTGTTGGATTATACATTGTAACAGTTGAACGAGTTAGATGTATATATTTTTTAAATTATCCAGTCATTTATTTTCTATGGCTAGGGCTGTACAGGGGGAACCTATCCTGGCTACTTTGTTTGTGGAACTGGACAAGTTCATAGCAAGGCTACCACTTGGGGACATACACTGACAAACAATCATTCACTTATACAGTAATTCACTAGTGCAATTTAGATTGACCAATTCAACTGAACATGCATGTCTTTGGGCAGTGGGAGGGAGACAGAGTAGCTGGAGAGAACCCACAAGGACATACAGACATAAGACAAGGACATACAGACTCCAGAAAGGCCATGTGTCAGTCGGCCCGTGATTGAATCCACAACTGTCTTGCTGTGAGGCATAGAACGCTAACCACCCTGCCGCCATTTTTAAAATGTCAGGACAAAATGGTGTAAAATGAGTCTGAACAGAGACTACTATTATACTACTATAAGTACTACATACTATGTCCAACTTTAATATGCTTTTAACCAATTGTAACTTTTAACTAAGACCAAAACATGCTAATGCTTCACCACCTCAAAGTTCAGTTAATTAGTTATACTTTTCCAAAATGAATATCCCATCCCATTTTGGAAATTTTAGGTACTCTTCATGTCAATTTTAACACTGGACAACCGCAATTCTTGGGATTATTTGTAAGATGTCTCTGCCTTATCCTTAAGTTCAGCAAAACAATGCTTTTTATATCGAATGTGAAACAGGGACGCCTACAAGCCAAGGCCCCAAAAATGGCTGACTACCATATTTTTTGAATATTTAAAGAGATCACAAATATTTGCCTTTAAACAATTATTTAATGTAATAAAAAGAAAATAAAAAGATTCCTCTGCCTCTAGACCTCTAGAAAAAATCTACCTCAAAACTATAATTCACTCAAAATGGGAAAAATCCACACACAGTCACTTTTTACATGACTGATATCATAGTTTACTAAACCTAGGGAACCATTCCGGGAAGCAAAAACCCAAGAAACCAAGTCTAAGTTGCAGATAAGACAAGTGGCGGGGATCAGAGCCCGCCGGTGGAGCAGATAAGGAAGAGACAGTCAAAGCAACGCCAAGTCACACAACACACAAGAGCACCACGTCCCATCAGGAGCAGTCCCCACCGGCCCTCCTGTCACCACTAATGCACCCTGTCCTATAGGACAAAGCCCCACGCGCAGTAAGGTTATCTGGGGTTTTGCAGGATTTCTCGGAATTGCCAAGTTCACCTTTCCTTTAGTCCAGATGACAGCAGATGATACAGTTGGGAAAGGATCAATTCTCGGTTGTGCTACGTTCAACATCTTCGATCTTTGTCATCCAGGATAACTGTTTTTACAAGTGGAGACAGTTTCTAGAGCTTTCTGGGTAAAAACACTATACATTATCCATATAATGCACTTTAATATGCCACTGCTAAGGTCAATATCTCTGATGCAGATGTTACTGCACAGGCATGTTGTCAAACGCTTTGGGGACGGAGATTCGTAATGCTTTATGAGTAATGAAACAAGTATTTACAAAAAGCTTAAAGCTGCTATACCTGAAATCTCCTTTAATCACCATCCATCAGTACATCAAACTATTTGCATTGTGATATGGCAATTATATCTGCCTTGATAAAGATAATGTAAATACAGCCAATATTTAGTCACAATTTACTTCCCTTTAATCTAATGATGTTCTTGTGTTTTTTGTGTAAGCAAACACAGCCAGAGCTGGAATAGATACTTTCCTGTATGATTTTTTGGCCACTATATACAAGCCTTATAAACCAACAGCCAATGGGGTTGTCCATAAAATGAAATGCGGAGGCAGACGAGCAGACCCTGGTTATAATTTTATGATTGATCAAAACTTACAGGTGTGTGTTGAACATTCTTATCTTTGATGATAAAGCTAACAGGATGTGTCAAGGTCTTGCTTTTTCACAGATCACTCACAGTACAATATACTGTTGTGACCAAACAGACAAATGCAAGAGAAATGTGTACTGTTTAACTAATGCTTAACAGTGTGTAGTATTTATTTGTGCATTAAAGCAGGAAGAAAAAGTGTTCCTTGCTAGTATTTATTGACACCATAGCCTTTAGTCTGCCATTAAAACATTCCAATGATTAATTATCTCAATAAGAAACACCACACAGCCTTAATGACCAAATCATTTTGTAATGTGTGTGTTTGGCTTATTAAAAGCTGTGATTGCTTCCCAGAAAATGTCACTGCCGCCATCTCTAGTGAAACACAGAACTATCAAACTGGGAAAAGTAAGGAGGGGGCACACAGAGGAGGATGCCCCCCAAACTACTTCGGTTACACAAACTTTGTTTTCGGCCTCAGTGCATCAGAGTCTTCTCGCCGCGCCTGCCATCTGCTGCTGAAGAATCTGTTTCACTCGATGAGCCAAGCCCAGCCTTTATTGGTCCTAATGGCACTATCAGCTGAGCCGCCAAACCCAATTACCTTTTAAAAAGGGAGGCCACCCCGGCTAATCATGGCTGCCTAACCTGATTTTCCTGTGATGAAGAGACGGGATAAAGAGCAGTTAATGGAGGGAGAATGATCTCACAAATACAAAAAACTCAATTCATTTCTCCGGGAGAGCAATCTGTCCGATTCAGCGGTAATGGAGTGGAGATTCATTAGTCCTCGGGCCTTAGTAGTAGCACCGTCCCCTTATCAACTCAATGACAAAAGAACATTCACTGTGCTCCCACTATACACTTCATTTCATCAGGACAGGTACACAAAATGGTAGGCTTGTGAGAATGTTTATAAAATTACTGAAATCTTACCAGAAGTTTAGATTAGGTTGTGGTTTTATAAGGATTGGGAACGACCATGAATTTTTTCTTCCGTTCTGTATTCATCAGCAATAACTGACTCATAATATATTTAAAACCATACTATTCTAACAATATTTTTATGCAATAAATTATACAACACAAATATATGCTAACACACAAATGCTTTGAAAATGATAATAGCTAGCGTTTTATGCTTTCTAAGAATCACTGATTCCTCCACCAACTGACTCTGTTGAAATGCTATCCAAATCTATCCAATCTCTCTCTTCATATATATTTCCTTTTTCAGTAAAGATGTGGCTACATGTTGACCCTTGTTGTCCCACATCTGCTTTGTGCACCCCTAGAATGCCGTCTTGTTCACATGCATGTCCCATTGATGATGTAAGTGACACATGAATGACCAATTAATACAAGAATGCCATGCCGTAGATGAGTCACTGGAGCTTTGGCTGAAGAACAGAGCTGACCCGACCCTTAACCTCCTCGCACACACACACTCCAGCGCCGCAGCTCCTCTTCGGTCCAGATATGAACCAGGGATGTCGACTAGATGGGGCATAGGGCCATAGCCAGGGTTTGCAGACGGACATTAGGCCAAAGCCAGAGTTAAAATCCTATTAGTTTGAGTTGGGAATCGGATTATCGTCGTCGAGAATCACTCGTCTGGCAACTAGGGTCTAATTTACGCCAATCAACAGCAATTATTGAGGGGAAGGGAGCCCCTATTAGAGAGCTTCATCCACTTAGTCTAATGAATGGGGAAGATTCAATCTTGGCTGTGGAGACGCAACGGAGAGCTGCAGCTGAAAGCGGCTGCACCAGCAGGCTGAAAGAGAGCTGCTGTTATTTATCAATGGTGGGGCGCTGTCAGAGCCAACATGCGTTAGCCACGGGGCGCTAGGCTCTGGTTTCTCATGGTCTGGGGCACTCTGTGGAGTAAAGCAGTTAGTGGAGCGTTCTAGAGCCCATTACGTGTACATCATACTTACAAGGCCTGGCTGCTATGTGTATGTCATGTTCAAGGCTTTTAAAGGCTTTTATTTCTAACTATAAATCCAGGTATTCATTTGAGAACCAGGCAAAAGATAGCCATTTACAAAGTAATGGTGACACAAGTTGTATTAAATGCTAAATGTTACAACAATAAAACTGTTTATAAAGAAAAACTTGGTCTGACATTTAAAATACTTAAAGTAGAGTGTTCCAGAGCAATGGGTTTTGGACAAGAATGCTCCATCACCTTTAGTTACAAACTGAGTTTTAGGAACAGCGAAGACCCCTGATAACGGTTTGGTTTGTACAGGACCAGTAGATCTATTAAATACTGTTGGGCCTGGTAGTTTAGGGCTTTAATTATTGACCCATAAGATAATTTTAAAAAAGTAGTTGTAAAGTGGTGAAGAGATAAAACAGTAAATAACCTTTTTATGGCCTACATTGGATAGAAATTGTTTAGGCCGAATCCCATTTCTACCCCCACCTCTTACTCCTTAGAACCTTGTTTTGTGCATTCACCAGAGACAAACGGGTGTCCCTATACTCATTCGGATCAAAGGGAGTTGAAGTTAAAGAATTTAAATGGGACTTGGTTTTTGTTGTAACTGTTGTAACTGGAAGAAAACCATGACTGGACAATACTCTCTGAAAACATGTTCCTTTGTAAAATGATTTGTTTGGGCATATAGTAAATAAATTTCACTGGTAAAACAAGAACAATTTATGTGAATCATAATTTAAGGCAGTAAGTAGTAAGACTTATTTAGTCATGTTTTAGAATTTGTCTAGTATATAAACTGTATGTTTTTTTCTGAAATATAAATATTCTTACTGTCTATATTGTTAATTATAAGCTTTGTAATCATTTGATCTCTCTTTTTTATGAACTCATTGCAGTGGGAGATGATTTAGGTAGGCAGCTGAGTCTCACTTATCATTTTGTGATATCAGTTTTCCAATCACGTGATAAGCATTCTTTGTTTCATGTCTGTTCTAATACTGCCCTCTAGTGTTGAGCTCAATACATTTTGTTGGCATAAAAGTTTTTTTTTTTTTTTTTTTATCTAACAGAGTATATTTTTAGCCCATAGTCCGTCGCCACAGTTGAACTGATTAAAATCACAGTGGGTGGATCCAAAAATAGCACAGCTACAATGAAGGGCTGGGTGTTGTGTACGAATGACATCTTGCACACTAAGATAGCATGCCTATGGTATTTAATCCTCAGTGTGAATCATTTTCATAACTGTGTAAAGGTCCACGTTTGATGGTGATGTCCCAAAGATCTGACTAGGCAAGGGGAATTCCAAAGCCCTTAGGCACTAAATGCTGCATGGGTTCAGCTTTCCAAAAATGGTGAGAAGATGTGTGATAAACCTGCAGTTATTAATAACAGTGATTATTCAAACTCAAAATGACTTCATTAATCCACAAGGGGAAATTCAGTTGTTGTCTCTTCAAATTCGTTGATTCAGTTGAGTCAAAAGTTTTTCTCTGCCATAGACTGATTGATTGATTTATTGATTATTTCAAAGGGTTCATTTTCAATTGTTATTTTTCAGTGCTGATTAAAAGATATTGGTGCACTTTTATGTTAAGAGCTCTTTCCTTTTCAAATGAAAAGTGTATTCTTCTTCAACAAGAGTTATTTGTTGCTTTGTGGCTTTGTCCACACACAGCTAATGAGTCATCATTTTTCCTTCACCCGTAGCAGCTTATGGGAAGACTAACAGAGGGATGGAGTATTGCAGAGTCATTTTTAGACCGCATCCTTTCCCTATTTCAAGTGAGACCAGTCGATTCAAACCATGTCCCCTTTTTTTGGGGGGCGTAAAACCCCAATTGTGGTGACCTTCACTGTGTAGGCTGTGTGTTCCAAGTTGCACAATTGCCAATAACATGACTGAGCACGTCACAATTTGAGAAGGGGGGAGTGTGTGAAAGTGATAAAGCCAGTGGCCTTAAAAACATTTTATTGCAGGACATATAAAGTGAAAGTTTCGATTCTGGTGGTTGGCTTAAGACAAGTCATGACAGTACTTTAACCACAAGCCTTGCTAAAAACCTTGGAAAATGTGTGCTAATAATAGTTATTACTCAACTGACAGTGAAGTTTTTCAGCACAGGTGATATATCAAGTTATGCAATCATAAAACACATACTACTGATTTTGTAATTAGGAAAAATAAATTAGCTTCTGCCTCAATTACAAAGTAATTATCTTTGGAAAATGTTTGCTATCAATAGATATGACCCAACTGACAGTGCAGTTTGGCAGCATGGGAATGTGTAAAGTTATGCAATCATAAACCACATACTCTTGTCTTTTTGTAATTAGGAAAAAATAAATTTGTTCCTGCAGGTTAAAAGGGGAAACTTTAACCCGCCCCCACACGTTATGATAGGCTTATAAGTATTTATAGTTGCATATACAACCTCAGGTAGGGTATGCAATAGGTTATAGATTGGTCATATTTGCACAATATTTAAAACCATTAGAGAAAAGGAAAATAAGATTTCACCGGTTAAACTTTCTGTCTTGTTCTTATAAGTTAAAGTGACCAATATTTTGTCTATTATTTAGAACAAAGACGGTGTTAAACTGTCAATGCCAGAGCAGGGGAATTCGTAAAACCACAAAAGCAGCCACAAACGAGGCACATGCATGCTGAAAAAAATAAAGAGACTATAGGCTATACAGTGGGAGGCGCATTTGTCATTCGTAGGAGTGAGCCCTGGGCTGCCAGAAAATGTACCGATGTCTAAGAGTTTAAAGGGAAGTTTGTCAGGTCAAAGAGGAAGCCCCCATGTTAATTATTTCTCATTGAAAGCTAGTCTCCCACAAGTTTTTCTAACAGGTTTCACTGGAAAAAAAAACGTTTCCTCTAGTAGGCTACGCATGCCTTGACATGTCCAATAAGAAAGGTAACATGCAAGTTAAGATGTGCAAGCAATGTGATGCAGTTGCATTAATTATTGATGACTTTCAATGGTTGCAAGATTATATATAGCTACATATATATATATATATATATATATATATATATATATATATATATATATATATATATATATATATATATTTATATATATATATATATATAGTTGCAGTATATAAATTTAAAGATGTCTCGTTTTGGCAAGTTTGTTGCTAGGTGTGGTTTATTTTGCCAAATGCAAAGAAAATAAATAAACAAAACAACGTTAGCGTCTGTGTATGCCAGTGTAAAGTCAGACCAGGGACTTTTTTCTACCTTTGCATTTGGTTGAATGGAAGGCAGCACGATGTAAGCGCTTTAATGCATGTCAATTAACTTAATATTAGTTCCGTTGAGCCTGTTGCACACGTCCCTATCTTTGAGCAGGCCCAATCAGCGAGCACGTGGGTCTAGTCCATGAACATCCCTTTTTGAACAGGTACACGACAGACTTTTGAAAGCAAACAGTCTAACAGATAAAACTTAGTAAAATAAAAACGGTAAGTTGGACAACCAATTATAGGCTATATTATAATTGTTGTTAGAGTTTTAGTTCCGAGTTTATGGCTGGTATTTGTCTATTTGGATGGTAGTCGGGCATTTGGGTTATGTGGCCCTCAGAAAATTGAAAACTAGGTTTAAAAAAAAATGCTATGCTAATGTTAGGTTAATAGTTAAAGCTGTGTCGGTATAGTTTCTTGGGGCTAGCTATAAATTTCTCCGTTACAGATTGACGAAGCTTAGTTGGCTAATTTATACTTTTTTATATATATTACACTTTTGCGTTGCTGTAAACTTTTCCTCTATTCTAGGCGCTAGGTTAACTGTTAATGCAATGCACTAAAAAGTGTTGCGTAAAGTCACATGAAGTATTTTTATGTACAGTTAGCGTCATCTAAGTAAAACGGTAGTCGGGGCGCGCGGTTTCTCAATTACAAAGTGAATATCTTTGACAACCACTCGGTGTTTTCAGCTTGTTTGAAAGAAATTGCAAGTCTTGTAGTATACATTAAAGCTAAATATAAGCAAACAAGGCTTTTAGGCACAATATATTAAATTTCAACATTAGCGTTAGAGGTCTCCATTAGTAACACAGGGTTAGCTAGGATGACTATAATGTAGGTTAGCTTTAAAAATAGTGCAAGAGGCAAAGTGTCTTTCTTAGCTTATAATAACTAGTGTCAAATGTACTATTGGTTTATAGTAATCTTAATGTTTTGTTGTGATTTTTATTTTTATTTTTTTTATGTGCATCTCCATTTTTAGGATTCTGGAATATTTCACGATGCTTCCTTCAAATGGAAGGTCTAGAGGAGCATGTTATAGTCATATTCTGATGAAAAATATGCCTCACCCGTCTGGTTTGATGGAGTCAAGGGGGGCTTTGCCTTCTTTTAACACTTACTGCAAAGAGGGAGTTGACGAGCGGTCAAAAGGCACATACAACCCAGGTTAGTCTTGAATTTTACACTTAACACCTCAACTCTTTATGTTTTCTGCCTGCCTAGTCTTGTTTATTTTTTTCGGACATTAATTTCGTGGCAGCTGATTAGTTTGAATTGCATATTTGACTGCTTAGTTGTATTTTTTTTTCACCCTATTAGATTATCATTGGAAGCCCAAATGCTCCCCTGAAATTCTCATTGACAAGTACAAGCAAGGCGAGACACATCCTGTGTCTCTGCTCCATCAGCTTTGTCACATTTTACAGTTGCAGCTGGAAATGAAGGAGACCGGAGGCAGAGGTAATATGTTATATGCATTTCATAAACATTGCTGTGGTTACTTAACATATACCTGGTTCATGGGTGTGATCAACCTTGCCTCTGACAGCCACCTTCCCTTTAGCTGTAGTCTCTTTGTTTGCTAACATAAATTTCCTTCTTTTCTTAGAGAACATGCAAGGCTTTTACTTTGCATTTTGCGCAGTGATTGATGGTGTCGAGTACAAAACAGGTGTTGGCTCAACAAAGAAGGATGCCCGGCGCAATGCAGCAAAGTTGGCTTTGGATGATCTACTACCCACTTTGGGAGATTACAACTCTACACTTCCTGAGGAATCCAGTTAGTATTTAATGATGTTTATGTATACTAAACTAAAACAAATCGCTTTTGTTTTTGCTCCAGTTTTCATGAGCTGACTGCAAAGATCTGAGACTATTTCCATGTACACAACATTTAGTTATTTAGTAGCTGCATTTATCCAAAGCAACTTACAAAATAGGAAAAAACGGAATGTCTGTGAAGTTTCTCAGTAATTCTAGACATCTTGGGGAAAAAAAGGTTTAAGTAGAAGCATCTGGACTTAGTTTTCAAGGTGAAGACGTTTTGTCTCTAATTCCAAGAGACTTTATCAATCCTGAGACGAAACATCTTCACCTTGAAAACTTCTACTTAAACCATTTTTTCAAAAGAAGCAATTATAACACAAATTAGCAAAATGCACCAAAAACTGTGTTACAGCCACTGGAGGCAAGGTGGGTTAATTGTCTTGGCCAAGGTCACAACGACAGTATGAACTGTGGGGAGAGTGGGAATCAATTTTTTATTTTTTTTTTAAAGATGGCTGCAGAATCTGCTGATCTTGTAGAAGCAGGTAGGTACGTGAGTGATTTTTATTTATTTTTAGTTTTAGGGATGGTACCACCAGACGTTCATTTGCAGAGCGCAAGGATCTAGCAGGAACATAGGTCTGTATCAGTGAGTGAAGATATGAGGGTACACAACCAGTGATGGTCTTGTAGGCCAAGAGCATAGCTATGAACTTGATCTGGGCGTCAACAGGGAGCCAGTGTAACCTAATGAAGAGAGAGTTGTCTTCGGTTTATTGAAGACCAGTCTTGCTGTTGCATTCTGAATCATCTGCATAGGTTTGGTTTTGTGCAGGCAGGGAGTGCAGCCAGTAGGGCATTGCAATATTTAGTTAGGACAGGACAAGAGCCTGGACTTGGATTTGCTCAGAGTGCTCAGATAGGAAAGGTCTAATTTTCCTAATGTTGCAGAGGATGACTCTACAGTACCAGGTGGTGCTGCTGACATGACTTGTGAAGTTTAGGTGCTCATCAATTACCACCCCTTGATTTCTGGATGTGCTGAATGCTGTAATGGTTGATTGAGCCTAGTTGAATGGACAAGTTGTGGGTTGGGTTGGCTGAGCTGTCACTCAGGCATGTCGAGATGCAAGCAGAGACCGTCGGATCGTCAGGTTGAAATGACAAGTGGAGTTGAGTGTTATCTGCATAGCAGTGATACCTACCTGAGAAGTAAGACTTGAACCATTGCAACATAACTCCAGAGGCACCCATAGCACTGTGAAAAGACAGGAGGATGTGGTGATTAATGGTGTCAAAGGCAGCAGACAGATCAGGTAAGACGAGTACAGATGACTTGGGTGTTGCCTTTGCCGGTCTCAGGGCTTCGATGCAGTTTCGGTGGAATGGCCGCTCTTAAACCCAGACTGTGAGCTGACATGGAGAGATGGCCTGAAGGAGAGATGTGTGGGGATTGGATTCAGCGGGCAGGTGGTAGGGGGATTAAAACCAATGACTTTGGAAACATTTGCTTCAGTTAGAGGAGAGAAAGAGGGGCGCATACGCATATCAGGGGTGTGGGTGAGTTCAACAGGTGGTGGCGCAGAGAGCTGACTGACTGATGGCGGTTGTTTTCTTTACAAAGAAAGACGCAAAATCATCAGCTGTTAAATCTGATTAAGGTGGGGGAGCAGGCGGACAAAGGAGAGCAGAGAAAGTTTTAAAGAGTGCGTGAGTCACGTGAGTTGATGATCTTTGAGTGGTTGTAGTCAGTTTTTGCAGAGGTGACATCAGCGTAAAAGGTAGAGAGGAGACAGAGGTTAGTAGGATTCTTTGACATGCACCATTTTCTCTTAGCTGACCAGAGGCTGGCCGCGATGCTCGTGTAGAACATCGGAAAACAAGGGAGCAGACAAGGATGTATGGGCTGGTCTAGATGGTCTAAGTTGTCCAAGGAAGTAAGTGTGGAGCACAGAGTGTCGGTGGCGCTGCAGAAAAGCTGGAGGGCGTGAGCATACACAGGTTGTGTCAGAAAGTGACCAGTGGTAAAACATTTGCAGTGTCTGGAGAAGTTAGGTTGAGGTCGAGAGTGAAGTAATCAGATGTATGCAGTAGGGTGAGTGATGAGTGGAGCAGTACCTTTTTATGTAATAAGATCTAGTTGGTGACCAGACTTGTGAGTTGCAGGTGTGGAAACTCGCTTGAGGTCATATGATGCAGTCAGGTTATTGAAGGTAGCAGCCTGTGGCTTCCCGATGTTGAAGTCTCCTAGTACCACCAGAGGAGTATCATCCTCAGGGAAGGATGAAAGAAACGATAGATAACTACAAAATGACTTTTAACAAGGTGAGTGATAGTAACGGCCTGACACTTAAAGGAGCTATTGTCACACAAGGATGCTATCTGTTTAAACTTCCAGTCATTAGGGATAAGTAGGCCGTCTGATTCAAGTAATTGAATTCAGCAGGACACGCCGACCAGATGACACGCAAACAAACCAACAAAACCAGCCTGAGAGCAAATGATACTAGACGTGACTGAATGATTTTATTTCCCTGTAAAGTTTAGTTTGTCTGTAACGACCTTCTCCTGAGGGTGAACTGTAGTTCTGTCAGTACAATAGTTCTTGTTAGTACAATAATACAGACATTTTGCTACCAATCATTAAATACAAGACCTGGTTTGGGGTTTTGACTCAAATGTGTCCTCAACAGGAACGGGACACAGTTCAGTCCAGCTTCGATGCGCTCACTCCTTTCCCTAAGCTTCAGTGAAGCATGAGACAACAGAGGCTATGTGAAGAAACATGGAATAGCAGTTGTTTACCGTTTTTTTGTTTTAAGGATGTTTAAACAAAGAAATTTAGACCACAGCTGTGTGGTCGGCCCTCTCTCGTTTTACGTTGAGCTGGCTGCATTGAAGCAGCATAACAGTGCTCTACTCGCTACATTGACTCGTTACACAGCAGGGCACCTAGCATGTTAAGTATTTAAATAATTGACTGATTTAAGCACCAAGGTATCGTGACATCTTTTTGAAGTATTGATACACCGTGAGCACTAGAATGAACACACAAAATGCTCATTCCACAAGCCACAATCAACAATGTGCGATCAACTCTGTGATGAAGATGTGTTGCACTGCGTGAGGCAGATGGTGGTCACACCAGATACGACTTGGTTTTAGGATTTCTCCAATACAGTGAAACTGCACATTTCTGAGTGACCTTTCTGAGTGACCTTTTCATTGTGGCCAGCCTAAGGCACACTTGTGCTCTCTAATTAGTTTCTTGATATGCCACACCTGTGAGATGGATGGATTATTTCTAGAAAGAAGTGCTCACTAACACAGATTTGGACAGATTTGTGAACAGTATTTTAGAGAACTAGGGTTTTAATGTACATAGAAAAAAATGTATGTCTTTTTAGTTCAGCTCATGAAAAATGGGAGCAAAAACAAAAGTGTTGTTTAAATTTTTGTTCGGATTGTGCATATGAGTAGATTGGTTTAAATAATATACATTAAATTATAATAAATTGTTGAGCATAAATAAACAGGTGTACCATAGATGTCTAACAGTAGTTAAGCGTAGTTCCAAAAAGCATTGGCGTATGATCCTTTTTTATCAAAGTTATTATAATTTTTATTTATTTTTTTAGATGTTCCTCCGCCTCTGCCAGTGAAAGACGAGCGTAACATCTCTGAACTGTCTTGTAGAGTCACTTATGGTAAACTTTTGGTTATTTTGGTCTGTTTTCTAAATTAAATATTCTAACAATTTCATAATTGTACAGAAAGAAAAAATCCAATAAATCTTCAGATTCCAAATGCTATCAGAGATCAGCTGACTAAACTAATGAACAACCATCCAGAGTTTTCTAACTGTGCGGGAACAACAGCAGCATTTATTATTCAGAGTTGTAAGCTGCCATCTTTTTATTGGTGTACACAATAATCTATATTACATGCATGACTTTTCCTGCAGTAATATGCACTTAATGCTGCTGTCTCCTCAGCCAGTGGATGTGAAGTAGTTGCACTTGGCACAGGAAACTACAACACAGGAGTGAGCACATCAGTATGTGGACGAATTGTGCATGATTCTCATGCAGTGGTAACTGCAAGAAGGTCACTAATGAGGTTAGTAAAAAACATAATATTAATACACTTTAAAGAACACTAAATTAAAAATGACATCAGTTATAAAAAAAACTGGATTAGGTAGATTGTTTGTTTGGGAATAACTAACACTGTGCTCTGCTTCAAGGTTTCTGTACCGACACCTGCTCATGTTCTTCAGCAAAACGGCTAATCTGACAGAAAAATCCATCTTCCAGCAGAACACCAGCAGTGACCTGCTCAGTCTAAAGAGCGGCATCACACTTCACCTTTATATGAATCAGCTGCCAAAGGGTGCAGCCCAGATTCCCTCTCAGCTGTGAGTTTGCCGTTTACACTAAAGCTGTGAATTACAGGAATTGGAAAAGATTAAGATTTTGAATTGGAATCGGTTGATTAAAATTTACGATTACTTCACTTATTTCATGTTCTCAGACGTCTGCATCCACTTTCCATTTCTGCGTGGCAAGTTGACAATGAAATTGGCTTACACCTGTCAGTGGAGGGCAAGGTGTGCTGTTGGACAGTATTACTCATGAGAGTTTTTTTATGTTTGGTCAAACTTCTCTTTTCTTTGTAGGTTTTTTCTGTGTTCTCATCAGCCTCTGAGCAATCAACTTCCAAGGTGGTTAGCATGTCGACTACAGACAAAATCACCCAATGGCAAGTTCTAGGCTACCAGGGTGCCCTGCTCAGTCACTTCATTGAGCCGGTCTATGCCCAAAGCATCCTCATAGGCAAGTCATACATGCAAAGTCTTTTTTTATTTGTTGCTGTTGAGTACTAATGTATTTGACAAAGATTTCCACCAGGTCTGGTTTTAACTGCATTTAGACTTAAACATTTGATCTTTTTATTTTATTTTAAAACCTCTATAATCACAGGTGATTCTGGCTGCAAAGATATTAGGGGCATAGAGATCGCTGTGAGCCAGCGTGTGGATGGGATCACATCTCGGCTACCCATTTACTATTGTCTGGAAAGGCCACAAATCAGTCTGGTGTCTTCTGTTGCCACTTGTGGCACTGACGGGGCTCAGTGGACGTATGGTATCAACTGGAGTGAAGGAGACGGCTCCCTGGAGGTTGTAGATGGCTTAGAGGGCAAGACAATTGAGGAGTAAGGGTCATTTTGGAATATTCTTACATCACATCATTCCTTTAATTTTTTATTGTTTTATCTATCGCTAACACAACTTAAATGTGTATGAAACCTACACATTCAGAACATTATTACTTTGAAACATTTAATGTAAATGTTAAGTAAGATGTGGATTACTGTATGAGGTTTTTCAATTATGCTACATATGCTGGTGTGTGAATAGGTGCTTGATATACAATAAATGGTGCTTTGAAAGGCCTTAAATCTGATGATCATTAAGAGTGAGAAAACTGAGTAAAGTTGTGATATGTGTTTTCTTATAGATCTCCTTTTAAGAGCAGCTCTGCTTTGGCAAGCCGCTTGTGCAAAGCAGCGATGTTCCACCGCTTCCGGTTGGTAGCCAAAGAGGCACAGAGGCAAAACCTGCTGTCCACAAGCTCCTACAGAGAAGCCAAGGTAATTGCAACCTCTTGTACATCATTAGAATGCAGTGCCGATGTGTTTTAATGTGTTTGTTCTATAGAGGCTGGCAAAACCATACCAGGAGGCCAAGAACGTGCTGAGAGCGTACCTGTCACAGCAAGGCTTAGGTTCCTGGCTGGATAAATGCTCGGTTAGTGATAACTTTAGCATGTGAATAAAATCACATTATGACATTCAGAAAATATGTTTCCTTGCACTTTGTTTCAAAGAGATTCAAGTCAATCCCTGTTACTGTTTGAAAAGTAGTTCTGTTTAAGACTAGTTATTTAAATGTTATTTATCAAAAGTAAAGGTGTATGTTGTTATTTTGGGAAAAAATATAATATGCTGTGTAATATAATTTCAAATAAGTTCTTTTTTTATTTTGTAAACCACTTATGTTCTAGTAGTTTTAAGAATTTACTGAAATATTTAGTAAATTGTAAATCATTGTAATTAACACAAACCTTGGTTAATGCTGTGTTTAAAATACAATAAGTGTAAACTTTTTAATTTTTTTTTTTTTCTTACTACAATATTCTGTATTGCACTTAATCTGCAATATGAGGCCAGTTAGTGATTTGTTCTTGACAGCTCTTACCTTGTTGTAGTTCCAATTTGTCATACCTAATCTGTGACAGGGGCTAGACCCCCATGCTAAAACGTTAAGTTCTTCCTCTAATACATTCACAGGAAATGCAGTGGTTTCCTGTATTTGTGTTATAGTAGAACTTTCTGTTGCTATCGGCAGTCTTGTGAATGGACTAGTCTTCTTGCTACTGGTCTGTCTAAAGGGAATTATGAGGCATTTCAGGAACTACAACTACTTTTTGCTGTATGTAGAGCTTTAGCATTCTTAAGTATTCTTTCTGTATTTGTATATAATCTTAATTAAATACTTGTCCTGAATCTTGTTTTGAAATTTTAGTTTTTAGCATCTCTGCAGGTGAACTAATGTTATTGTGAAGTAATGAGTAATGGAGCTTTTGAAAACAAGTTTATTGTTAGTATTTTCTTTAGAGAGATGTCTGGACCATGTTAAATGTACTCAAGGAAACAAAATAAATTTCATTCTTTCTTCTGTTAGTTTTTGTCTGACAAGGATGTGTTTTTGTTGTGCTGAAGACTTTCTCAAGTAAAGTTGTGGTAGAGTTAGTTCTCTGTATCTTCATAGGTTTAGATAATGTTTAACTTTATTGTGATTAATAACAATGGAGGCAGTTTAATCTTCAGATGAGATACAGAAGTAGTTTAACTCAAACAGGATATGTATCACTGCGGTTACTAAAGCTTTCATACCACACTAAACAGAAATGAGGAAAAGCATTAGTGCGTTGCAATATTTAACTTTTCCTTAAATAGTTGAAAATGTATAAACTATAATGTACTGTATTGGTTCACGTGTGACTGTGCTTATAGGATCTTTCATGCTTACATTCATTTGCTGGAGTTGTGGCCTCTTACAAACTATTTGACTCCCACGTTAATTGAGTTACAGCTAATGCTTAAAGAGGAAACTTGTCGACCATTTCTCGCATGTGGCTAGTTACAGATTATATTGCACACAATTGACTTCCACTTTCTCAATAAGAGCCTCTTATTCCATTTATTATTCAAGTTGAACAGATTAAATTAACAATAAATACATAAATAAATGTGTTTTTTAGAGTTTACATTGAATACATTCTAATTACTAACAGTGTACAGAGAACTTCACAGCAGGTTTAGGTTAAAACACTCAGAGATACATATTATCTGCATGTTGCCATGTCATAGTTTAAATGCAGATGTTTTTAGAGTTGTCTTTGTAGCTTCAGTTAAATCACAAAGAGTAAATTAAACCAAAAATGGCTTTAAACATTGATATCAACTCAGGGACCTGGTTAGAGGGCCTGCATTAGACTAAAAATGTGACGTAAAGCTCACACTGGACTTTCCAGCGTGCAAGCTACCAACTCCCTCTTCGCTGTTCCATTTTAACTGCTTTTTTCCTGCATGAGCAACAATTTAATTTTATCTAGAAATTCACTGAAAGGAGTTTGATCCTGTGTTTCACAAGCACATTCAATTGAGTTGTTTATTTCCTGTGGAGGAAAAAAAAATTTATTTGCAAACTTGGACACACTGGATGACAGTTATTCCACATTAACACAAAGAGAGCTACTTACGTGACCAGCTTTTTGTCGTTCTTTGATTTTAATATCCAAGAATTCACGGGCTCTGTTTATGATGTCGGTTGGAGCGTCACATTCAAGTTTAGTAAGAGAAAATTCTTTTAGAAAGCAGTCCAGGGCCGCAGTCATACACTCGGTCTGTGAAATACAAGTGTGAAAAGTTTGGTTTCGTGGCTTTGAGTTACTAGGCAGGCTGCGGGGCTAGAAGTCGATAATGGAAGAGTAAATGCTGTCATATCTGCAAAGCAGAAGTGTACTTCCTGTAGTAGATATCTGTGTTTGTGGTTTAGAAAAGTTGAGTTAAACTTTGAAGCCTAAGTTGCTCTGATGAAGGGAAAGTACCCCAAAAGCTGTATTTTGTTTGCATTTATGGACAAAAAGGAATCAACATTCCCTGTCAGGCCATTACTTATTAAGAGACAAGTGTTTGATTTGTAATGTTTTGACTAATAAATTTAAGTTTAATATTTTAAACTTTATTTTACTCTTACCTTGACATTTCTTGGAGTGTAAAATGTAGAATCTGTTGGCTGTTGGGGCAAAAAAGTGGTGGATTTTATTAGAAACAGAACAGTTAAAACATTAAAATGTAGGTAAAAAGACTTACACATTTAACATTATCCTTTAACGTCTTAGTATCAAAGTCCAGCATATTCAGAGAGCTAATGGTTGCAGAATTAGTCTGAAGACATTCTGAAAGAGCAAATATCCAAAAGATAATCCAGACACAAATGTTCATCTTGAGTTGTAAGTCTAGTTTCAAGTTGTTGAATGAAAATACTGTAGGCATTGATACCCATCAGCTGCAATAAATACCTAGGCCTGGGTGGAAAAGGTGGGCTGTATTGGTTATAAATACCTATAGCATACAGCATTGTTTTTCCTTTAGATGACGGTAGGGGTTTTTCTTTTTTTTGATACACACTCAAGTGGCCGAGTAACTCAAACATCAAAGTTATGCTGGGCTTTTTTAAGTATGCTTATACACATGCTTATACACATGCTTATACATCATAGACAAGGACAGTATTTTATTTGTTTTGTAGGGGTGTGTACCTGGCGATTCACGATACACATGTTGCAATACTATATATCTCCACACTGTATTGTAAGAGGATATTTAGTGATTATTAAAATGGTGGGCGCTAAAACTTTATCTCTCAACATTTATTTTTTACTTAATAAGCAACAAACATATTGCTTGCAGATTTTTGTCATAAATACTCAACACAGTGTTGGATATTTAATTTTTTTTATTTTTTTGGGGAAGAATTGCACCAGGAAATATTGCAATATTCAAAACGGAATCAAAAAAAAAAAATTCTTACACCCATAGTATTGTGAAATGCATTGAGTTAAAGTGGTGTTTAAACAATTTTCTGCCTAAATATTGCGTGACCAATATTTATCCCTGTTTTACGTTGCTTCCCTTTTGTTTTTCTTTTTCGCTGCTTTAAGATTCGACCAATGGGAGCGTCCTCAGCACAAGTAAGCATGTGATTGGCCAAAGCTCCTGTTTAGGACTGAATATTCTCATCTATTAAAATCCTTGATACTAAAACCTAGATGATGTCTTAGTTTTTCACAAATGATTCCTATTAAGAAATAAGTTTAAGTGGAAATGGACACAAATGAAGCAATGTATTTTTTATTCAATAAATAATTTTATTGTGTTTATAGTGACATCTTAAAAAAAATAACTTAATAATTTAATACAAGACATTTAAATTATAACATTACTGTTCAGTAAATGTTTACATAGATTTCATACATTAGTTTTGTAATAAGTCTAAGTAAAACTCCATTACATTTTAGTGTCACATTTAATAAATAGACATGTCACTTTAGTGAAGACCTTAAACTGAGTTAGTGTCATTTATCTTTTTTTGGCACTGGAGTATTGTTGAGCAAATTTTTTAATGTCGTCGACGAAGTTTGCAAATGTTTTTTGGGACTTTTCCCACTTGCACTTCGTAGAATTTGTCTGCCCCTAAAGTGAAAAAGGACAACTTCAGTTTGCATTTTTAACCTTCAGTGAAATATGTCAAATTTCTCACAATAATAACAATTGCAATACTTCAAACCAAAGTGCAGTGTCAAAAGTATAACAGGCAATGAATATTGACCCTTTTACATGTGATTATTGAAGAATCAGATCCTTAAATTCAACTGTGATGACCACTGTGACTAGTGGTAGCCACTGTTTGTGTTAAAAATTAGTTCAAATTTTACTTCCACCATTCATTTTCCAAATAGTTTTTTATATTACATGTGCTGCCCTAAATATCCTCAATACTTACAGGCAGATTCTTTATGTGGTGGTCCAAAGCTTCCAGAGTTTTGGGAATTTGGCTTCCTGTGTCATTACAGTTTGCCTTGGCCCGGTTCAGCTGATCCTTGAAGCACGTGGAGGCTGCAGCATAGCAGTCTTCCTAAAAAAAAAAAGAGATAATACAAGATTCCTTTACATAAATTCTTTGATTTAGCAAGCAGTGACTAGATCAATATCAACAGAGCATAACCCACATCTAACAAGAGTTCCCCACCACATCAATGGGAACCAAAGCTCTCTTGTAAATCACACACCTTTTTTTTTTTATCAAACTAGTTCAGTTACTGTGTGAGGCATTTTGTGAGCACCACTCTTTAACAAACTGTTTTTTACTTTAAACCAAATTGGTGAACAGCACCTGCAGTTATTGCTTACCTGTATATTTTTTAGAGAAGTGAATGTCATATTTCCCTGGAGCAAATAAGAAAGAAAAAAGATTAAAGCACTGTTTCAGAATGTACACATATTAAAGGAAAAAAGATTCGATTACTTTGTTTAAAAAATTCAACACTTACACATGATAGATACTTTAAATTGTCCAGTTGCAGATCAGACATAAGCGGTCTTGCTTGGAGATGAGTCAAGAAAAAGAGCAATCCAATAGAAACTCTAAAATTGTGCTCCATATTGAAATGCATTGTAAGTTTTCTGTTCGAAGTTAAATTGGACTGTGTATCACTGATTTTGTGGTGAACTCTTGAGCAGTTACCAATTTATAGGTGCAGTTATAGGATGGGGGGGGGGGTTAAAATGTGAAGGTATGCTGTTTTTTCCTATTAATCATTCGAAATTGTTTCCACTATCAACTGCTGGGTAAAGCCCCAAGGTTAAACACATCAGGTAAACTCTGTGTACCCACATTAGCTCATCAATATTTTATAGATTTAAAATTTTTGGATGTAGTTGTTGTTTCTGTCTTAAAATTTTTGTCATATTATGAAGTAACTTGGAGGTTAGGGGTCTTTCGTCACCTGTTCAACGAAAGCGAAGAAATTTCTTATGACGCCCACATTTTCATGGGGAATCCCCATGAAAATGTGGTTATAACTTCAAAGTTGTCAAACATTACATGCTGGACAGTCTCATCAGTTCCTTTAGCTCAGTAGTTAAACATTTACTTTGAGGTTTTATCCAGGAGCACCAACTGTGATAAAGGGAGTGTGTGTGCGTGTGTTTGGGGAAAGTTCTATCCATGGAATCTGTTGCAGGGACATCCCTTCTGTTTCCACATCTCATTTGTAACTATATTGCCCACACCTTCTAGCAATTAAATATGTGATGCAAATATTTGACCAAAAAGGAAAGTGAACATTATAATCACTTTCCATGAGTTTTATATTGCAGGTGAATATGCCTTGGCTTTACAAATTTAGCTTATTTTCACTCTGCACACACTGAGTGGTCCGCTGGACTGTTCTAATCTTCTAAGGAGTGAGTCCTCCAGTTGGGCTAAAATGCCAAAGATGTATCCGTGGCCTTCCATTACTCCACATCACCCGAGTAATAAGTCTTTGAAAAGGGAAAAGGCTGAGATGGAAGTAGCATCTTACAGTATCAATGTTTCATTTTAAATACAAGCACATGTTTAATCTCTTTCTCTCTTTTGTACAGTGCACTTTTCAGGAGTTAGTTAGGTTTCAATACTTTCAGTTGTCACTTGTGAATTACGTATTGTGTTCCTGGACAGACTTATGGCTTTAAAATCAATACAGATCCAGGAGCTATTCTGATCAACACTAATGTCTTTGTCACAGAACCATGGGACTATGATTCTGAAAATATTAATATGCTTGTTTATATCTTAAAGTGAATTATAGTTTTTTAGTTATTCACATTGATCAATCTATCAATCTATGTTAGGCTAATGTTTAAAGGTGCATTTTGTAAATTGTTTTATATACGTAGACATCACTCAGCAGTAGTTCAAAATAATATCTCTAAAAATACTCTTTAAAGCCCCATAGACCCCTGTAGAATTTTACTCCAACTAAAACAGGTTTGTTTTCTATAGTTTTTGACTATTGATCACTGGCTGCAACTAATACATCATTCACAATGCTCACTTAAGTGTAATCACACTCTAACGGAGCACTGACTATGCTTTTATATTTAGTTTCAGGCCATTTTCTAGAAGTCTGTATGTTTTTCTAATGACCATGTTGAAAAGCAGATATTTTGTGTTCTAACTACACAGTGTAAAGATAATGTTATACATTTTAAAATGGCCAACAATGTTCATGTCAGAAAAAACATAGCTGTTATCAGATTTTGCATTATTACGGTGGTAACCACAGCCCCATGGCTTCTACGTCATTCGGGGTTCCACCGAGCATGATGTAAGGCCATGACAGCACTGCTCAATGGCAAGTGACAGGCTTTCCTTGAGAACATCCTGTCTAGATAAATGATTATTAACAGCTAGGTTTTATTATGTATATGCAACAGCAGTGATATACATACTGTGCCTTTATAAATCCATTATATTGGCATCAAGACTAACTCAACTTATTCCAAAGCTTTGTTTGTGCCATCGGTTTGTCATTACTCCTACTAAAAAAACAAAACATTTTATTTAATTTGCAAAACACACAAAAGTTGTAGTACAATTCCATATTCTGACAAACTTAGTGTCACTGGTATAGGCTGTTTGATTTTGAACCTTAAACTTAAATATTTTAGTCTTTACTTGATTTGATAGAAACAGTAACATCACCATTTTGTGAGAGGAAAATATAAGAGCTTTGAGCAAAATGTAATTGGCAATACACTTGACCTTCCACTCCACTGGTAGTTATGTCACATGTTGATTTGTCAGGTGTGATGTGTAGCTTGACATCTGGCAGGTTTGAGAATGAAATCCCCTGGTTATCTGGGAAATCCACAAAGGTCTTGTTTGCATCTGTCATTTTGAAAGATCCTAGTGGTATTTGATAACCATATTGATGTGGTTTGTGTTTATTTTTTTTGTGGCAACGTTAAATATGCTGTTTTTTCCAAAAAGTGCACCTGGGTTTTATGATTTTGTCAAAGAACCTTACCGCTTTTAGGAGCTTTTGTAAGTGTTTATTTTGGTTTTAGACTAATTTAGTTAATAAGCTCTGCCATTTCTGGTGTTCTGTTCAGCACAGGTCCCACTCAAATGAGTGGCTCCTGACATTTTTATAGAGAATTTATAAATTTTAATCTTGAAGGTTTGTGAGGTTTTTTTTAATTGACAAAGCCCTGTGGTACTTTTTGCCACTAGATGTTGCCCAAATCCACACACTCGATATTTAATGTTGTTTCCTTTCCCAAAATTAAATGTACAGATTACTCTGTTGTCATTTTAAAATTCAGTAGTCAGACTGCTACAGTATTTTTAGACTTTTTTTAGGGGACCCATTTTTTAAACACCTAAAGATTGACTCCACGGTCATTTTGGTTATATATTTTTTAGTGTTTAATCTATTTTTAATGCTATTTTGGTCATTTTATGTTCACTACTATAGTCATCCTATAGTGTTAAAGTGTTTAGTGTTAAAGTGTATAACACTATTTGGCAACAATATAAATGTAGTTTTTTTTTATGTGTGGCTGTGAACTATAAAAACTACACTGGCAAATTTGTTTCCTATGGAGTAGAGTAGTTTTACTCACATTTACTTATTTTGTCTTGTAATAGTTCTGCTTTGGGATTACTTCTATTACTACTATTGTAATCAAACTTGAATAAGATGTGTGTCACTTTGCAGGAGCCCTGAAAATCAGTGTTTGAACATTAGATTCAACAGACTTACAAAATAAAGTATATACTGGATGTTTTGGAAGGTTTTAACTGTGCCATTGGCCCACTAGCCTCATTTTGCTAACCTTTCACAAAAAATGTTAGCATCATTTTAGACTGCAGTGAATTTTCATTCATTCATTTTCTTCCTCTTAGTCCTGTTAGAGGTCGCAGGTGATGGAGCCTATCCCAGCAGCTTAGGCCTTAGGCTGGGTACACACTGGACAGGGCTGACTCTGTCCCATACAGTGACACTGTACTCCATAGTAGTCTCTCACAGAATAAGTGTTGGGCACTTAATATTTCACACTTGAAGACAGGCTGCTGACACATACTTTTTTATTTAGAGGTATTCTTGTACAAAGACATGTCATACATAGTATAAATGCCAAGATGTACTTGAGAACTAGATCATATTTGCTTTCACAGAATGTGAAAGAGGAAGAAGGATTCAAACCAAGCCCATCCACTGGGAGGCAGCAAAGCAGCATTATTAACACATTCTAAACTTGTATAGATATTTGAACAGACAACTATTAATATTGAAATAAATACTTAATAAATAGATGGCATATTTAACATCTTCTCATAGTAGTGTCTTTTCTACATTAAAGACTTGGTCACAACTAGAAAGTCCTCTCAGTTTGTCAGTTGTTGTGTGATAGCCTGAAGAGATAAAAGTTAGCATTAATATACAATTCTTTAAACAGATTAATGACAAAAGGCATTAGAAATCTCATAAATGTTTTTTTTTAAGTAATGTAAGCTACTTACCCTTTGAATGAAAGACTCTAATCTTATAAAAAAATCCGTGGCACTTTTCTGTGGATGTGTGTTGCAATCTTGGCAAGTTGACTAAAATAAACATAATTTACACAGTTATTTCTTTTTGGTTAAAGTAGTTATTATTAGATATAAATTTGTCAGATAATACAAAAATAATACAAAATTCTTACCGTAGTTGTGTTTGAATTACAGAAGTTCATAAAACTTTTCTGAAAACAACACAAAGCAGTTGTTATTGTTAGTACTGTGCTGACTATTTAATAAATGTTTTATTATTAAAACCAGTCCTTAATTTGTAAAGCTGGAGGTGGGGGAACACAGAAAGAATATTTAGGGGAAGTATTTACCCAGCATCGAGAAGAAAAAAAAAGATAAAGGAACACATGTTGTTATGAAGACTGCATTATAAATGCATTATAAATGCATTATAAATGTATTTATGCATTATAAATTATAAATGCATTATAAATGCATTATAAATGCATTATAAATGTATTTATGCATTATAAATTATAAATGCATTATAAATGCATTATAAATGCATTATAAATGATGGCATTTCAACAAAAACAGGCCACTTTACTTTTAGAAACCCATCCTGGTGAAAAAAGATTCAGATTCAGATCCAGTCAAATAGTTTCCGGTCCCGACTTTAGAGGTGGGGGAATATATTCCCCTGTGTTCCCACACAAATTAAGCACTGATTATAACATAAAGGAAACTTACAGTTTTGGTATTATTTAGGCTCCTGGAGAGTTTTCTGACGTATGGCAGAAATGTGTTTGAAACATTAACCTTCATCAGGTTTTTCCGGAAACATTCCAGGGCAGGCAGACTGCAACAGTCCTGTCATGCAAAGAATAAAAACACTGTTAAACTTTTAAGAAGTAATTTTCATTTTTTTAATTGACAACATCTCATGAAGTAAAGAATCCTAATTTTATGGCTCTGTTGGACAGCCCACAAATATCCTCAGTGTCTAATTTATTAGACTGATAAATCTATAGGAAGTGGAAACTGTATCACTGTGTCATCAAATCTTTTCCAGAAACAAATGCTTACTATTCTGTTATTTTCTTTTATTTTCTTAGAATTCTATTTTTTCACATTTTTACAAAGCAAAATATAACATCAAAAACAGACATGTTTGCAGTTTCTTGTCTGAATTCTTAACTTCTTCTGTGTTGGTAGTAACTATTTTAGTCCCACTAACTGCTATTTAACAGCTAAGTTGGAAGCTTTCAATTGCCTTTGACTTTACTGAAATCCTTTTATACAAAACAGCTTTTAACCGCTGTTACTTCACTTCAAGGCATGCTTGAGAACCTGCCAACTAATCTGAAATGAGGTGAGGAAGTGTCATGGTTTTGTATGCAGTGTGCAGGATTACTCATCAAGTTTCATTTAACAATTCAGCGGAAGGCGTGAAAAAAATAATGCACAGCACGCTCTTGATCTGACTCAGCCACCTGACTACAAACGAGACTGATGTGCATTTACAAATAATGCACTTGATTTAACACTGTTACGCTTATTTTGTTCAATATAACAGTAGTATAACAGTATATTTGAAAGAATGTATAAGAATATTAATACAAAATAGTATTCTATTACAACACAATTTACATAGTCTATGCATCAATTTATATTTTAATTCATTTAATTGTTTTACTTCAGAAAATATAAAATGACTAATTGAAGAAAAGGTTTTCTTCAAGATGACCTGGATAACTGAGAACCTTCACAGACAAAAAGACTAATTATTTGACGGCCAGATACTTAAATTTCATTAACATCAGACAAAATTTCACGCCATCATTTGATACACCTACATTAGTCGACAAATGGCTACTACATTAAGTGGGAGAATAATGATGACTAAGAAACCACAAATATTATATTTGTGTGGGCCCTGTGTAACATTTTGAAGTCACTGCTGCTTACCTCAATATCTTGCGGTGGAGTGTTGATCAGATGCTCACTGTTCTGCAAGATACAAGCCAAATGTTGCCTTTAGTACGATACACAATCAGGAGATGAAGTGGTTTGATCTGTAGGTCAACATACCTTCAGGTTATTCTTCAAGACTTTCACGTTCTCTAACATTTCTTGTAATTTCCCAATGCCTGGCTTCATCGTGTTGCCGATCGTCAAACACCAAGTAACTGCAAGAAGGCACCAAAACAGTAGCTTCATATTGTATGTTGATGTGAGCAGTCAGCTATAGATCACCAAAGAAAAGGTCGCTTTTCAGAAATACTTGGAAATGCTTAGAGTCGTTTCACTTACCTTTTTATACATATCCTTGAGGACGCAGGAAAACCACTTGCACTTGGAAAGCCGTAGAAACCTGAGTGAGTAATGAAATTTCTTTTCCACTGGCAGTCGTGAGTCGAAAGTGTCGTCAGGTTGCGCGTGCGTGGGGCCCCTAGATAGAACCCTGAACGCTAACTGTGTGCGCCCGACAGGAAACTACAAGGAGACGGCACTTCCCATTTTCACTTTGAATCAGTCGCACCACAGCGATACTGTGTCATAGGTATTGTTTGTAGATGTGGTATTGGTATGTGGTAGTGTATCTGGACCACCCACACAATTACCTTCTATAACAACAGGAAACCTTTGTTAGGGAACCACCTGTGAGGTTGCACAGATATATGACAAATGTGACTTTCAGTCCTACTGCATTTTTAAATTTAAACTACAGTACATTTTGATTTATGTCTTGGTTTTTCTGAAAAAAGATAATTGTTGTTTGAGATATTTTTGTGCAATTTCTCACATACTGCCCCACTGCAACCTCCATTCAGGACCTCACCGTTTTATTACAATGGAGTTCACAGATTTGGTCCTCTTATGTTGCATACTTTCTTAGTCCATATTCAACAGTTTTACATTGAACGTTTTAATATTCTCATTGTTTTTTTTTTATTCTTTTAGTTAATATAGTAAGTAATAAATAGTAAAAAATACATAGAGTTAAACGGGCAATTGTTGTGGTGAAGAACCAGTTGTGGTCTAACTGAGAGCCCTGTTCACTGTTCACCAATGACACGCTGATAAATGTGTGTTCACAGACTTTTTCCTCTACATCTACGTTCTGTAGCTCAAGAGCAGGAAGTGAGAGTGATACAGAGAGAGAAAACCCCTCTGTCTATCAGCGTAAGGGAAAAGGTGGGTGGGGGCGTGGACTGGTCCGAGAGTGAATACCTCTTATCAGGAGTCTCTCCATTCATGCACCTACATAAAAAAGAAAAGTGTCCCCTCAGGTAGAATCCCCTTTGCCATTTAGTCATCGTTTGAGTAATAGTAATTGACAAATGACAGTGATCCAGGATAAATAACAACATCACACAGTAAAACTAATAAAGTGACACATTTGGTGCTGATGACAAACATAGGTGTGAAAATGTCAATCACTGACAACTTGTGCATTTCATAGTATCTCATACCAAACGTAGCATGTGGTCACGATGGTGTTACACACAGGGCTAAGAGTGTGAACTACAAAGACAACCCTAATTCTATAAAAGGACTTTTTGTGAAACTTAGACAGAATGCAATGATTTGAAGATGTCATAAAAAACATTAAATTCACAATAGAACATTATCAACTTAGTATTTTTCCATTTCATGGAATATGATTAAAAAAACTAAATTGTACTGCGCTTTTTTTTTGTCCGATTTTAAGTTTTATGATGTGCCAAATGGTTTCTGTTTGTGACTCTTGTTTAGTATATTCTTTCTGAAACGTCTAAATCCTTTCCTGAAATCAAACCCCGGGTATATGTTATGCACTCTACCAGGTGAGCCGGCCCCCTCTGAATATTTTAATGATATTTACTGTAGATGCTGGAATATAAAAAAATCCTTTTTTTCTGAATCACAATTTTAGGACAGTTTTTGTGGACTGGTGAACCTCTGCTCATCTTTACTTCTGTGAAACGCTCCAAAAGGTTCCTTGTAAAGTTTAATGTTACACACCGTCCTGTTACTGACCTGACCTTTTCTTAGTACCACTTCTCCAGTTTTTTGTTGCCCCTGACCCAACCTTTTAGAGATTTTTTCGCCATTAAATAAAAACAAATATGTATAAAAATGATAAACTCTCACAATTTCAACACTTGATATGTTGTTTTTGTTCTATTGTGAATAGAGAACGGTTGCATCCTGTTTTTATTAACATTTTACAGTGTCCCATTTTACTAGCGCGTTCACTTAAACTAGCATGAAATGCTAGTGAGCTTCAATTTTTGTGAATAGGACAGAGCCAGTTAATTATTTGTGTTGTTAAATCAAAGTTAAGGATGTAATGTAGAAGTATGAAAGCTAACAATTGTAATAAGCTGATATTTGTAACTCATAACCTGACAGGCATAAAACCTGACTAGACTTTTTTTTTGTTTTAAATGTAGAAAATTATTTGATCCTCTAATTATTTTTTTGTAATTAGCATGATTTGTGAAACTTGTTTATTATCATTTTATCAGCTTTTGACAGCAAGCATGCTAGAATACAGAGGATTATAGCCATACAAATATGGCTGGTTAATATAACTTTATTTCTATAGCACATTTTAAGAAATCTAAAAATGCTGTACAACCCACAACGTTATACATCCAACAGAAGACATAAAAGATAAAGCAATAAAAACAGGCCAATAAATCATATCACAAATGAGAATAAATTGACTGTAAAATTCAATTAAAAACGTTATGTTATGACAACCTGGATAAAAGGCCATGGTGCTTGCTTAATCAGGACCAATAAAAGAATTAAGGTTTTTAGCATGATCTTAAAGTGCTCAAGTGCCTGGGCAGCTTGAATGTGACGAGGGAGGCTGTTCCATAGTTTAGGAGCAGCCACTGAAAAGCCCCTGTCACCTCTGGTCATGAGTCTGGATCGTGGGATGGAGAGGAGCAGTTGCTGTGCAGACCTCAGGAACCTGGCTGCGGTGGTGGGCTGTAGGAGTTCAACAAGACATAACATTAAAAAAATAAATACTAAAATTGACTGCAATACAGTGGACAGCAGCAAGGACTGGAGTAATGTGCCTTCACCTTTTGTCCCATTCTGCAGCAAGATTAGTCAAGGGTAATGTAGAAGTCCAGCCGGAAGGAGAGATTTTTTTTCATGTGTCTTTTCGAGGGAGGTACTTGTTTACTGTACTCAAAAGTCCTAACTGGAAGAAGCATTTTATTAATGTGTTTTTTTTTTTTTTTACCACTGTTTATAAAATTTTAAATCACAATCTGGGCTGTTGTGGTTAGCACTTCTGCCTCACAGCCAACTCCGGCCTTTCTGTGAGGAATCTGCACGTCTTCGCTTTGTTAAAATGAGTTCTCTCCAGTGACTCTGGCCAAAGACATGCATTGGTCAACTGGCAACTCTAAAGTGTCCCTAGTGAATAAACGTGAGAGTGAATGGTTGTCTGTCACTGTATGGGACAGAGTCAGCCCTGTCCAGTGTGTACCCAGCCTAAGGCCTAAGCTGCTGGGATAGGCTCCATCACCTGCGACCTCTAACAGGACTAAGAGGAAGAAAATGAATGAATGAAAATTCACTGCAGTCTAAAATGATGCTAACATTTTTGTGAAAGGTTAGCAAAATGAGGCTAGTGGGCCAATGGCACAGTTAAAACCTTCCAAAATGTCAGGCTGACCTAAAACAACAATCAGTTTTACTTTAATTTAAGTTAGGTCATTTAGGAAAAAGTGTCATTGTTTTACACAAACTTGTGGTGTGTAGTTTTAGAAGCATCTGGTTACAGAATTACAGATTGCAATTCCATGCCTCATCCCTCTGTTAAGACCGTGTGAAAACATATGGTAACTGTGCAGTGAACAATCCCAGTGCAATTTCACCTCACCTTACCCCCCAAAACTAAAAACATCTATCTTTAAATTACGTTTAAATAATGTTCCATTCCTCACACAATATTATGTTACAAAAGAATCAAAAATCTCCTCCAGCGGTGCATTGTAAGATCAGGAATTGCTGTAACTTTCACTGGCCATTTTTCAGAGAATATGAATGATAACACAAAAAACTTTTTTTCACTCATAGTTAGTGGTCGGGCGAAACCATTTAATGTCAAACCATTTAAAACTTTCTAAATCATAATGACACAAGCAACTACCCAAATGACCCTGATCAAAAGTTTATATAACCCAGTCAAATTCCCTCCTTTAACATCAACGACAGCGTGAAGTCTTTTGTGGTAGTTGTGGATAAGGCTCTTTATTTTCTCAGATGGTAAATTCTCATGATCTGCTCATTCTTTTTGGTAAAAAGCCTAGTCATTTGAGATCTCCCAGAGTGGCTCAATGATATTGAGGTCAGGAGACTTAGATCAGTCCAGAACCTTCCCTTTATGCTGCTGTAGCCAATGACAGGTCGACTTGGCCTTGTGCTTTGGATCGTTGTAATGTTAAAAAGTGCAAGTATCATCACTCCAAATAACTTTGTTCCAGAAGTTTTGAGGCTTGTACTATTTGGTGTATTGTAAGCGGAATGCTTTGTGGCATTTTCATAGTAATGGATTTTTTCTGGCGACTCGACCATGCAACCCATTTTTTTTAAGTGCCTCCTTATTGTGCATCTTGAAACAGCCACACCACTTTTTTTTAGTTAGTCAAGTATTTCAGCTGAAGTTATTTGTGTGTTTTTATTTGCATCTCGAACAATTTGCCCGGCAGTTGTGGCTGAAATGTTTGTTGGTCTACCTGACCTTGGTTTGATTCCCTCAGAATCCCTCAGTTTGAACACTGCTGATTGGCATTTTCAATTCCTTGGATATTTTTTTATATCCCTTTCCTGTTTTGTATGGTTGAATTACCTTTTCCCGCAGATCTTTTGACAATTCTTTTGTTTTCCCCATGACTCAGAATACAGAAACATAAATGCAGCAAGGTTCTGTCAGGAGCCCAGAAACTCACTGACCTTTTATAAACACACACTGGTTACAAGCAAACAGATCACAGGTGAGGATGATTACCTTTAGTAGCCATTCAAACCTGTTTATGTCAACATGTGTGCATGTTATCAGGCCAAAATCACCAGGGTATGTAAAATTCAGGGTCATTTGGGTAGTTTTTTTTGTAATCATGATTTTTTTTTTTAAATTTAAACACAATTGTTTGACAATAAATGGCTTCACCGAACCACTAACTATGAGTGAAAGAAAAAATGTTTGTGTTATCATTCATTTTGTCTGAAAAAATGGCCAAAAAAAAATCACAAATTTTGTCAGGGTTTGTAAACTTATGAGCACAACTGATATATACAGATATATATACACACAAGAGACATTTACATACACTCTTGTACTTAATTTTTTTTCTCTTGCGTGTAGGAAAACTTTAATCCCCTAATTAGCATATTGTAATAAAAGCTGTCATCTATACTTTATTATCAAGGATTTTAACTGATATGAGTGGTCTAAACCAACGTTAACAAGGAGGTAATGGCTACCAATAATGTATAAAAAGTGTCTATTCTTTCACTAGCATTGTCTGTTGTCCGCAGGGAAATTACAAAAAAAAAAAAAAACATAAATAAAGAAGTGAAAAAAGATAAATATTGTCAAAGTATTCATTCAGTGAATAACAAGGCGGAGGTAATCACAAGATCCCAACAGTGTAACACTGAGCTAGAAGTTTAAGGTAAGCTCCATTTTTCTTTGTAAATTAAATCTATTAGTATTTTTGGGTTGGGTGATGGTGTTGAGACTGAGACAGAAAAAAATAAAATTGTGTTTTACAGTTTTACTAGTTGTCTGTGAAGGTTCTCAGTCATCCAGGACATCTTGAAGAAAAGGTTTGAGTAAAAGCCTCTGGACGTGGTTTTCAAGGTGAAGACGTTTCGTCTCTAATTCCAAGAGACTTTATCAATTCTGAGTTCAACTGGTAAGAGAGCTGAGCTAAAGTCTCTTGGAATTAGAGACGAAACGTCTTCACCTTGAAAACCAAGTCCAGATGCTTTTTCTCAAACCTTTTCTTCAGCTTTAATAGTAAATATGTTCATCTGCCCCAGCTCTTTATAACATTTTTCCTGATAACATTTCATTTACAGCACAGAGATAAATTCCTGAAGAGAGCTTAAAGATATTCTAATGATTTTGTTTGTTTTCTTCCAACATAGCCTTTAGATAGTAATATCATGTTTTGTTTTTTTGTTTGTGGTTTGTGTGGGTGAAAAAATACATATTAATCACTCTTTTCAGTGAAAGCTATGAGGTAAATCATTACTAATTGTCTTGGTTTTTTAAATATATACTACCAGTCGGTGACTGACCTTTTTAACCCTTATTGTGCATTTTGTAGTAGACCTCCCACATGTTTCCACATTGCGGTCTCAGTAGCCCTAGCATGAGGGCCTCTTTTGTGGCACGTGTAATACTGCGTTTCCACCACTGCTCTTCAAACCTCTCAACTGATAGAGGGAAGATGATCTCAATGATCATGAAAAGAAAGTCTGGCTTATATTACGGTAAATGTACAGGAAGAGAAGAGAGGCCGTGGGTGGGGGATCACCTGCTCTGGTCCACAGTGTAGTGACAAAGCAGTAGGGATGACTGGGCTTCTACAGAACACGCATTGTGTTGTTTTTTATTCTTATCTCTTAATAATCACATTTCACATCATTATGACAAGGTCCCATACTTCTATTTTGTTACTATTCTGCACCATCTTCCCTGTTGTCTTTTTAAAAGCTCTCTATGGCAGGTGAATGATTCTCTAATTAAATATTTATATCCAGCATCCTCATCAGCATTAGCATGACAATTATTTAAACAGTCAATCTGAGGGACAACTTTATTTTTTGTGTAATATACAACTATACACCAATCAAAAGATGTAAATGTTTCAGACATGTATCAGTTATTTACATTGAAGTTCAATCCAGTATAGGTTTATTGTATTTTTATTCAAAATAAATGTGTATATTTCTTTCATATGTCTTCAAGAGTATAGGCTCTGGCTGTTATAATGTTGGCACATAAATGTCTACCATCATCTATCCTCTTATGTTCTAAAGATTGTTTTCCACACATCTAATCATTATTCGGGATGGTCAGAAAGTAATCTTGCTAATCTAATCATCAACAAAAAAAAAAATCTTGAGTCTTGAAATTCACAATGGCTATTAAAGCCGAGCTCAAGGGGGAACATTGCTTGTATAATTCAGTCAAAATATTTAAGAAACTAAACTTTAACTACAATTAAAAACATGAAAAATTACATTGACAAGGTTGCGCAAAAAATACATACCCCTAATGCAGTCTCCTGGCTTCTTCCAGACACTGTCAAGATTATTAGCTTATCTTCAACTTATCTATCAGTGCGACTGTAAAAATGTGCCTCTGCATCATGGTGACACATTTTTGACATTAAGGAGTTAATAATCTAAACATCTTTTACCAGCAGCGACCGGCCTTTGATCACAGTTGTTTTGGAAATTGATCATTTTATGGGAAGACAAAGAGCAGTGGGAGTTATGTGAACATTCAACCACAGCTGCAGGGGAATAACGCTCAGACGAGGGGCTGTAGAGCTATTAGGCCACTGTGCAAACACATCCAACACGCATTGGAACATTCAGTCAAACAAACTGTTACAACAAAATGCTGCAGTGAACCATTTGAAGAGCTGCAACTTTAGTCTCAAGGTTAATCTCTGTGTTAACATGAGCTATCGTCAAACACTGTATACAATTTTTAAATTATACAGTGACAGATGTTTGTGTTTTGAACACAGATGATTGATGTGTGCTTATGTTGTCCCCCGTTATGTGGTGCACTTTGAACTTTAAAAAGATAGCTGTATTTGAGTCATAATTGGTAACATGAATAAGATCTGTCCTTTTGATCTGCCTCAGCCGTGTCAATTCCATGTTGCACTTTGGTTATGTAGAAATCTGTATTTACTTAAGAGTTTGAAATGTCTCCTTTTATAGTCCTTAAAGACTTTAGCTCAAACCCATTAACAATAACAAAACAAAGTTTAATAAATTGTGATCGCAATTTAAAATAACGTGTTTAAAAATGTAATGTGACTTAGGTACAATTTTAGATGGATATTTACCAAGAAGGGAAAAAAAACACACATTTATATTTTCCATTTGATGTTCCTTCACTTGAATAGGTCATGAAAACTTTCAGAATCGGTTACAAACATCCTCAAAAAAATAGACAATCATCTGGCGGTTTGGAAAAAGACGTCACTACAGTATCCTGTTTATTTTACAAAGGTACATTGTTTGGGCCAAAAGCAGATTTCCGCTGCATGCATAAATTAATCATCGGGAGAATCTTTCCTAGAAGATAAGATTGTAGGTATGACCGTATCTGCTGAATCCTATAGATGCAATTTCTTGTTCGGTAAATATAGGTGAGAGTGACTTTTACTCATCTTCACTTGTCATTTCTATGAGTAGAGTGAGTAGGAACTTAGTCACAGACTTTCACTGTCTGCTCTTCTGCAGCAGATGCAAGCAGATTTAGCTGATTAACTTCTCCTATATGTTATATGCTACTATCAAGACGGTGGTTAAAACAGTAGACATTCAACTTTTTGCAAAATACATTTATTTTTCTTGCATCATAAAAACTGTGTAAAGATTCACACTTAAAAAATATTTACAAACTTCAACTGCAAAAAGTATTGACTGTATTAAAGCTGAATATTGTTAAGGCCCAAGAACAAGGTAGAAACACCCTCATCAATTTTAATATAGATTGGTCTTTTTCATTATCCTCAAAAATTCCTCCTCGCTGACTTCTCCGTCCCCATCTCGGTCTGCTTCGTCAATCATTTCCTGCAAGAATGAGAAATATTGCATGACTTATTTCAGGCTTCAACACTGGAACCAGAAGAAACTCATTTGGTGGCAATATTTATGTCTATTTTTTTGTTCATACCATACAAATCAGCCAACAATTTTAAACCAGACAGGAGTCATATTAGGAGATTAGATACAATGTACCTAATCCATGCTCACAGTATATTATTATATTATTTGATGCGTTAGTACTACATGTCATTAATACTACTTTTAAAAGTTTTTGATTACAAATTGGATGACCATGAATTGTATTTAAGATCTTTTTTGCAGAGGTATGTAAAGTGAGCCACAAGTCAATATAATGAAGTACTAATAAAAAAAAATAATAATAAAAAAAGTGCTAAACTTAACACAATCAGGGTTTGACAAAATATATATAACTTACAAGCAAGTCAAGTCATTCTCAATGTATATTTGCACATATTCAATTCAAACATAGACATATGGAGTCTCTAAACTTCCTACCACATACAAGTAAAGGTTTTGCATAAACAATGTGTTACCAAGGAAAAGCATGTCTGCTAATATCCCTAATGCCGTTAATACTTCTACTTTTAACTTACAAATCCTAACTACATTTTGCTTGAGTCTGTGACTAAATGTACAGTACAATAACTTGATCATATTCAGTAATAAGGCTCAGAATTCAAGTCCCTTGGATGAGGGACAAATGTAGTCACCTTTAAACCTACAGCCAGATGCTGAATGTTGATGTTGAAGCCTTTTCTTGACTAAAGCTAAAGTGTAAACCTCATTATTACCTGTAACTCGTCATCTCTGAGGTTTTCTCCCAGCTCTTTTGCAACTCTCTTGAGGTTTTTAAACGAGATTTTGCCTGTGCAGTCATCATCAAAAAGCCGAAAAGCCTTAAGTATCTCTTCTTTGGAATCTTTTTCGCTCTGTGTAGACAATCATAAATATAAAAACAAACTGAATATGACAACTGGGGGGTTGTTTGTTTGACTTGTTGCTGTAGTTTACTCACCATTTTTTCTGTCATCATACTGAGAAAATCATCAAAGTCTATTGTCCCAGAGCCCTCCTTATCCACATTTGCAATCATCTTCTTGATTTCTTCCTTCTTTGGCTCAAAACCAAGGGCTCTCATAGCAACCTGTCGAATGCAATACACAGTACGACCGTATAAGTTACTTGTTAGTCTTGCTTGGGTATTATTAAACATGATAGAGCATCTACCTTTAGTTCTTTAACATCTATGACACCAGTCCCATCTGTATCAAACAGATCAAATGCCTCTTTGATTTCTTGTTTTATTTCTGCAGATACTTCCATTTTGGAAGCCGTCCTTTTCTTAGATTGATTAGCAGACGCTACTGATTTCCGGTAATTCGCAGCCTGCAAAAAAATTGGAAAGGATAAATATTAAACTTTGAAAAGATTAACAGAACGACATGCAACTGCTTTATGCGTTGTTAACACTGCTAGCTAGCAAACATTAGCTTCTCGCGTTTACAGTAAAGTTAAGTCACTTCTATTTTGTCTAAATTACGTTATACGCTAAAACATGATTTTAATCAAAGGATAAAAAGTACACGTTAAAGGCTTACCATTTAAACAAATTGTTTTCTCCTGCACGGCGCAAATGTACTCGCTTCTCGGATGTCAACAAAGCCAGTAGCAACGGATGTTCTTTTTTATGATTGACAGCAGAGTTACCCAATCAAACAACACAGCCCAATAAGTTTGACCAATGGTGAAGTAACAAAGGCGTGCGTAAACGTATCAACCAATCAGATAAGAACATTTCCTGTCTCCCAGCAACCGTAACACAACGCATGCGCAGCGTTTACCTGTAGAAGCAGACCACTTTGCTCTATCGAGTGAGTATCATTGGTTATAAAAAGATCATTTAAAAATTTCCAGTGGAACTCAGATGTTGAGTTTTATGCGTTGTTTTGTTTAGTTTGCACCTTGATATTAGGAGATCAAAAGGAGTTGTTTTCGTGCATGATTTTAGCTTCTTAGCTTGTAGGCTACTTCTGTTTGGTTTGCTTAGCCTCTTTTCCTCATCTCTAACAGTTTAAAAGCTATTCCATTTTATTGGCAACTGCGCTTATAAAACACTGATTCTTGAGAAATAACACTACTATTAAATATGATAATGTAACTGTTAAAATGTGATTGGAATACTGACATTTCAATGGAATATATTCAACACAATTAAACTTTTCAGATTACTTCATCATGTTTTGTCTTTGTAATGAAATGATTTATAGCGATATATATATATATATATATATATATATATATATATATATATATATATATATATATATATATTTTTAATCAACACGCTCATATATGGGTCATCTCCAGCAGGTGAATGCCACCTTAGTCGATAGTAAAAAAATAAACCAACCCATTTTATTGAAGAAAAGAAATGTTGGGAGGTACACAGCTTAGTAGTAGTACTACACAAGTAGTTTCATTTGTCAGAATTTGAATATTTAAAAAAAAAAAACAATGACTCATTTTACTTTTCTCCAGTGCTTTGGAGTGATGCAGGGAAGTACAATCCTTAACCAACGGCAACATGTGGGACTGCAGAAGCTGTCAGCACTGGCAGGAATCACAACACATTTTCTGGGTCCCAATAAAACCTACAAGTTTATCCAAGAGGAGACCAGCGGCGAATCAACTCTTGTAAATTCATGTTTCCGGGTCTTGGAGAGTCTGGAGTTGACCTGCGCAGTGGGTCAAGTGATTTATGAAACCATAGAAGCACACCACAGAGTTTATAAAACTGGTTCGGGATGCTTGCTTTTCATGGCAGGAGCGTGGAGTCGCACTGCGTTGGAGTGTCTTCACAGGGGAATTCCGATCGCAAATATAATCTTGGCTATGTCAGAAGGGATAGACATATGCTTGAGTGTTTGCAAGCAATACACCATTCCAATTAAAGCATTTTGTGTGACACCAACAGAAACCAGCACGGAACTTTTCTCATCAGGTAAACCAAAAGATTCAGCAAACCTTCAACAGACACCAAGGCCAAAAAAATTAAAGCTCAGCAGACATTTTTGTGAACCAGGATCTGAGAATATTCACTCTTCAGTCCAAACTTTTTTCGAGGTGCAAGAACTCGCTAACATTGCGGAGACATTAAGCCATGGTTGCTCTGACACAATGAATTTAGTTGTCCGAGCTATCCAAATTCAATTTGAACAAGATTTTCCATTTGATGTCTCGAAAGTTCTGACATGTTCACTCCCTGGTTTACCCGAGGAGCATTCTTGCGTTTTACAAGGTTGCATTGTTCTTGTATCTCCCGAACAGGCTTTGGTCACACATCACTTAAAGGGACTGGACTTGAAGGTTGCTCTTATCGATGGAGATTTGACGTCCACTTACCGTCATCTTGGCTTTCATAAGCCTAAAGGTCTACAACATGTGGCGGACAAGCTGGATTTGGCAAGTTTAGGAAAAGAGGAGGAATGGTTGGAACGGGCTTTGAGACTAGTGTTAAATCTGGAAGTAAATCTGATACTAATTAGCGGGGTTGCTAATGCGAATCTAATGCAGCACTTTTGGAGGCGTAATATTCTCATTGTAGAAAAAGTCCAGCTTTCTGTTCTGAAAGCATTTGCCAAAGCGACTGGAGCTGTTCTAGTGTCCTATCCCACACAGTTGAGTTCACACTGTGTTGGGACTGGGTTGACTGTTGATATATGGAAAGATCTTGAAAAGAAAGGAAAACCTCAAACTGCTTTGAACATTTGTTGTACAAATAACAATGGCTTGGTCACTGCTGTACTCACTAGTTGTGTACAAGCTAAGTTGCAATCCCTGGAGGACAAATTTTGGGCTTGTGCTTACCGTTTGCACTGGGCATTAAAGGACAAAGCTCTTCTATCCGGAGCTGGAGCCACTGAAATGTTTTGCATCCAATATCTAAAACAGCAACCACACCTCCTCTGCAACATTCACAGTGTCAAACAAATTAATCCGAGGACAGCTGTCCCCCCTTACAGCGGTGTAGTGTTGCACCTCATGGCAGATGGTTTAATGGACTACATATGCACCGTAATGGTCAACACTGGAAAGTACACACAGGTTCAAGCAAGGACTGCTGTGGACCAACGACTGCAGGACTGTCATGGGAGTGTTTGTGGTGTTGTGGCAAAGTTGTCACATCTGTTTTTAGAAGGTGACGCAGAGGACAGTGGCGCCGTTGGAAAGACAATCTGTGATAATTTTATTGTGAAGCAGGAAGTGTGGAGAAAAGCTTTGGATATAGTTTTCTTGATTTTACAGACTGATGCAGAAATTATTACTGGTGTTGACCAAAAAACTGTTGCAAGGAAGGAACTTATGTTATTATGATCTTAATGCTTCACCCTACAAAAGTAAAAGCAATACTAAGGTTTCACAACTTAATTTTAATATACAGTTATTATTTAAGATTTATCTGCCTTAAACATGGCTGTGGCCATTTTTATTTTTTTGCCACATGAGGGAGACAAATTAATTCACTGTTCCCATATTCTTGTGCAAATTTTATATCACTTTGCCTTAGATGGGACCACAAAACAATAACAATCAGAAAAGCTTTGTTTCTTTGTGGTTTATTATTTTCTAAATGTCAACGATGGGTATAAAAACATAATGAACACAAACCATGATGGTATTGTATGGTTAAACACAGAATATATTTGACAGTTTATCATAAAAATGCATGCACAAGGATAAATCTGTGGGATATGTAAATCATTGTATCAACTTAAATGTGACTCCGTAATGCTGCACTTTCTTCACCGTGTTGTTTGCTTCAGTCAAAGAAAGTAGGATGTTTTTTATTTTAAGTTGGACCCTAATGGTGCAGTGACTGGTGCCAGTTTCTAGTTTACTGCCTTTTTATAGAATGGACTTTATTAAATGCCCTATGGCTTTCGGACTCAACACTGACTGTCCTTGTGGCAGGTGCTGGTTTTATGACCCAGCACATGCCCAATTGCTTGAGAAATTGTAAAGGTTTTATGTTTATTTCTCTCCTGCCCTTTTTTAATTAATGGAAACATGACACGGTATAAAAAATACAGGTTCCAATGGAGGTTTAAAAGTGTTAGGGTTGACACTTGACACCTCTCATTTCTAAAAATAGCACTGGGTTAAAAATATTTCAAAAACAGATGGCGTCATAACTACTTTGAGTCAGATATTTCTTAGACAGTGGTTCAAGAGTTTAGACTAAGTCCTATAAGTAGCCATACAACAATGTCTGGCGATGTCATTGTTACTTTCCACTATAATATCTCGAAATATAAGTGTGTCAATTATGATGCTGATTGCCATCTTGGGCTTGATTTTTCTTTTTTTCAGTCCTATTCAAAGTCTTATGGGACTAGCGTCAAAACAGGAAGTAGCATTTTTTTTTATTTTATTTTTTTTAATTGTTGAAATTTGGGACTGCACAATGGAAAAAAACAAACAACAAAATTAAAGGATATAGGAAAACAATGCAAAAAATAAGACAAAACAAGAGGATACACTGTGTTGATTACATGTTATACATTTGGTATGGAATATGTGAATATACATACTGAAACAACACTATATACGTTAACATCGCCAACACCTTCTGCCTCTTCATCTTGTTTTGACTCACTTAGGAAATGTCTCCGAAGTGCGTAACAGCGGCAGCCTGGTTAGAGATTTAATGTTTTGGTGACCCCTTCGGGAGAGGGTCACCAGCATGTTTTAAACCAAAAGCAAAGCTGACTTTTATATATGTGGTCTCAATCCAGAAAGCCCTGACCAGTGTGTGCCTGCACTGAGAATATAGAGCTTTATATAATATACGGCTAAAGAAGATTGCCATGACCATACTTTTGTGGCTCACAGGAATTTCTTTTTCATGTAAATCTAGCCAGTCTATTCAAAGTTTCTTACAAAGCATGTGAATGAATCTCCAACCCTCTCTTTTCCAGGCTGCTTGAATGACACTAGTTTTGTTCAAATGCTGGCTGCTGCTTCTGGCTCTAAATAATCTCTGGAGGGAGGTAGTGCCACAGTCCAAGTTGCTTGCCCCCCTCCTGGCCCTCCTCTTCTGTCTTCTCTTCTGCTGGTTTGGTTGGCTGCTCGGTTAAATCACTTAGCATTAGTGGGCGTGTGTGTATATGTGGTTCTCCTAGGGCGCATGCGATCTGGAGGCCCGAAGGGGAAAGCCTTCCACAGATCTAAGCCAGCTGTCCTGATTTAAGCACTTCGTTGTAAGCAGGGAAGGGGAACTCATTGATTCCCCCTTGCTAGATGGAGATTTTTGCTTTTTGAACTTTTCTAGCAATTCGTCTACTTCTAATTGCCTTGCGTTAAAGGGCACTTGTTGCCCCAGTGGGGTGGGGAGGGGGGGTTCGAGCAAACTGACCTCCTTTTGAGGTCTTTCCGAACTGACCTTAATCAAAATTTTAAGGTGGAGGAGGGAACAGTGTAAGTGGGAAAGTAGGGACTACTGTGGGGGCTCCTAGAAGAGCAAGAAGCGCAAGAAGCAGCAGTCGCCAGGAAGAAACAGGAGGAGATGGCTACTGGAGAAATCACAACACTTCCCCCCACACCTGAAGATGGCGGCGCAGGCGGTCTTGCTCCTGGCACCTTCAAGGACCCCAAAAGATTGTACTGCAAGAACGGAGGCTTCTTCCTGAGGATACGGTCTGACGGAGTGGTGGATGGGATCCGGGAGAAGAGCGACCCTCACAGTAAGTGCTACCAGTTGGCTTCCTACTCTCACACATCGCACAAAGCTGCTTCTTGTCCTGTTTAATAACCAATAGGAAAAGAAAAGAAAAGGGAAGTGATGGAGGAACGATGTGGATTTTCCAGACACTTATGCAACTGTTTGTGACCAGCATATGTCTAGGTCTACCTTTGGAAAATGTAGCACCAGTTCAACTGAAATACTAAAATTTGGAGCAAAAGGGGGGCTGAATTGCTAATATAGAGCTTTAATTAACTTTTAGGGACATTCACATTAACAAAAAAATGGGACAGCTGTAAACACTGGTTGTCTATGAAATGTTATATGAGGATACAAATGCCTTCAACATACTCCAAGCAGGTGGGCACAAATTAACAAGCAACACAAGGCAACTGTTAGGAGTAAGCCCCCCCCTGAGTTGAGAAAAATACCAATGAGTCACTGAATCGACATTAATCATTAAGCTTTTTTACAAAAACTGTTACCAAAGAGTCTGTGTGACCTGAACTGAGCTTCTTCAATGGATCCTTTGTTAAAACTGGAAAGACCTGCCAACTTCAGACAACATGTTTCTAATGCTAAGAAACCAGAGCTTATTCTAATCACAGAAACCAGTTATGGTAAATCAAGCTTTAATTTACTATACTATACTAATAAAGGCAGTTTGAAAAGCTTTCTGTCCTCAGATTGGATATGACATAATTTTCCCCCAATTATACACTAATACAACGGGTAGGTGTTAGGCCTGAGAATGTATACAATTCTGGCAGAAATATGACCTTGAGGAAAAATATCACAATATTGTCATTACTCCTAGGGCTGTGCCATATGTCTGCTTCAGCATATTTAAAAAGAAACACGCGTACCCTCTAAATTGTAGTCTCTAGTTCCTCAAAAACAAATTGAAATGCACTAAATGCCAGCTGATACAGAGAGGGTGTCACAAGCAGGTTGTGTAATCAGAACCATTACATTTTGTATATGCATTATTATTTCACAACCCAAGTATGACTAAATCTAATCGTTTCATCTGCTGCTTCAAAATTATGGATAGAGGGAAAGGTAAGACAATTGTATTTATATAGCATAATTCATACAAGGGTAACAGGGAAAAGGGAAGCAAATTAATGTTAACAAAAGTGCATACATTTAAATCATGCTCCCAATGTACTTTGATGCTGCAATAATTTTGGTGCTGCCACCTCGTGGCTGTAGAGCTAGAGAGTGACATGGTGGTAGGCTACAAAGCAAATTTTATTCATTCATTTTCTTCTGCTTAGTCCTGTTAGGGGTCGCAGGTGACTAGAGCCTATCCCAGCAACTTTGGGCCTTTGGCGGGGTACACCCTGGACAGTGGCCAGTTGATTGCAGAGTTTTTTTAGCTTTGTTTGTAATGAACACAAATTCAAAGTTCAAAGTTCAAAGTTTTCTTTATTGTCCCTCTTGGGGAAATTAATTTTGCAGCATCATGCTCCTTAAAAAACATACAACATAGAATTACACTTCAACAACTCAAGAGCAGGATCAACAATGGAAATCACTAAAAACCAAGATAAAAATGTGCAAAATGGAATTAAAACATGAATAAATACATTGTGCAAATTATTGTTGTGCAAAATGATTATAAAGTGCTAGGTGCCATTTAAGTGCCTCACAGCTGTCGGTAAAAACGACATATTTAATCTTTTAGTCCTACAGCCCAGAGCTCTGTAGCGCCGGCCGGAGGGCAGCAGCTCAAACTCCCCTCTGAGGGGATGGTCTTGGGACTGCGCTATAGCACCAGCCTTCCTCTGCACCTGTCGGCTGTAAATGTCCTTCAGCTGAGCCTGACTCCTCCCTGAAATCTTACTGGCCACTTTAACCAGACTACCCAGTCTGTTTTTGTTGGTCAGTGAGAGACTTCCAAACCAGGCAGCAATACCGAAGGATAAAACCGATTCAATAAAAGCACGATAAAACAGTGTCATCATTTCAGTGGATACATTAAAACTGTTCATCTTCCTCAGGAAGTACAATCGTTGTTGGACTTTTTTAGAAACAGCATCCACCCAAGGCTCAAAACACAGTTTATTGTCCAGAATGACTCCGAGATATTTGTAGCTGTCGACCAGTTCAATGTCTGTGTTCTTGATGACAGTGGCTCTGGGGCAAGGTGGTGAAATAGATGGAGCAGCTGATGGATCCAAAAAGCAGTAAAACCAAATTTTTTTTCCATATGGTAATTTATATTTTTATTGCAAAGGTTCTTAATTCTGAGCCCTCACTCTTCCTCTGTTGCATTGGCATTTCAGGCCCTTCCATTTGGCCACATGGAGTGATTAGAGACTGTGGCTGAAAAGTCTCCCAGTCTCTTCTCCCAAAATTTTCAAACCTTGGTTTTTGGTGGCATCTTTAAAAAGTGTTATACCTTGAAATCGGTTATCGTCTTGTGCTTATTAGCTAAGCAAGTTACTGTTTAGACCTAACAACCTTGAGACACACATCTATGAACTGTTACATGTCCAAGATCCGACATGCAACAATTTATAAACCTAGGTCTGGACCACATGGTGTAATCAGAAGAACAGCTGAGGGAAAGTTTGCCTGTATTGACATTATCTGTGGGGTATAACAAGCCCTGCGAACATGAACAAACACTAATTATGCATTTTTGAAGGAAGAACACCTCTTTGATGTAAGCCACAAATCATTTTTTGCTGCTGGCCTATAACTGCAGACAGATGCCTTTATCTGGACTCTTAATGTGGATTAACTCTGGACAGATCTCATTTATCTTCATTTCCTTTCTGGTGTTTTTTCCTTCTTGCCAAGTAGAGCTCATTTCTGGGAATGGGCCTATGGTTTTGATTTATTGTGGATACAGTAGCTTCATGGCTATGATTAGCTTGGCCCACCAGCCAGTCTATTTTGCTTTGGTTAAGCTGGTGATATAAGTGCATTTCTACTGTTGCCTGCGATAAACCAAGAAACGTTTATGACAATAGGCCTACCTAATTTCCTAACTGCATCAGCGTGCTAAACTACCGTTAAGGCCTACACATTCTCCGCCTAGTTCCCCAATGTCAATAAAACGTTACACAATAGCCTTTTTCACACACATTTTCCATAGATGTCCACAAATAGGCTAATATAAATCAAAACAAAAAGTAAAATCCCTCCATGATAAAAACATTTGGTATGTAAATGTAAAGTTGACTTGATAATCAAGAATTATTAATATGTTAGTAATGTATTTTTAACTCAGCTTTAGCTAACTGAGTTAACTACAGACAGAGTTGGTGGTAGGCTACATATCTACACAATATTATAATAGGCTTATTCACTGTAAACATCTCAAATGTAAAAAATGTGCTTAAAGATTTTGATATATTGCCTTTTTACCCAAGTAACTTTTTAAATATACATTTAGGCGTACCATAGAAGCTTTTAATTAGCTTAGCCAACTTCTCATTTGCTAGCTGTTGACATTGAACAGTACATTTTTTTGGTGTCACTTTAGTATTAAGTTTAACTTTATTAGATTATGCTCCTTTTCTGTGATATGTTTGGCAGAAGGGAGGATACAAAAATAAACAAAAAAAAATAAACCCTCTAAATTCCACAAACTATGCTTTCCCCACGCAGATATTCCTGCTTTCTATTCAAATCAACACTGGCCTCATAGTCTGCCCGGATATCTCCTTTTGAAACTGGATATCATGATTATTAAAGCCCATCCTCCCATGAGTGTGACACATAAAGGCCTTCTCATCAACTGCAACAATGTCCTGTTAAAACTCCACATACCTCTGATGAAAAGTGCCTTTCATAAAATAATTAAAACACTTTCTGGAGCTAAGAGAGTTTACAATAGGTTATCTGTGACCACATAAACAATTCTGAATATTTGACTTTGGATTGAATATATAAATATCCCCATAAAAGTTATAAATAATATCAACTGTCTGTTTTGTTTCCCTTAGTAAAGCTTCAACTGCAGGCGACCTCTGTGGGTGAAGTGGTCATCAAAGGACTCTACGCTAACCGCTATCTGGCCATGAGCAGAGATGGACGACTGTTTGGAGCGGTGAGTCCCATCAGTGTATACCTTTTTTATACAAAGTTTCAGTTTCCTCTGAGCCCATTGAATATCAGATAGTGATCGCAAAGAGAAACTGAATCATGGTTATAAAATGGGTTTGACATTTACTGGACATACTGTATGAAATTTACTTAATAATCTAAATAAAAATCGAACTGTGAATCATTTTCTGTATACAAACACAGCAATAATCCCCCGTCAGCTCTGTGCTGCAGCTTAGTCCTAGTGTAAAGTGTGGACTGATGTGGTTTAGCGGTTGTCAATGCTTGTCCACAGTCCATATAATTGGCAAGAAGCATTTCCTCTCAATGGGGAAACTACAGCTGTGAACTGCCACCCAAGCTCACTCCCCTCGGCTTCTACTTATTTGGAGAAAATCATTAGAAGCCACAAGGCGTCACACTTCACAGCTTTGTTGTGAAAATACTTATTTGTTTTATCATGTTTGACAAATGTATTAAAAGACTACTCCTCCTAAGACTTAAAAAAGTGATATAAGTTGCTGGGTTATTACCCCATATCCCAACCAAAAACAGAAACTAAACAAAAGTCTCTTGTTCAGGGTGTAGGAGTTAACGCCCAGAGAAACAAATTGTGTCCAGACGTGCAGCAATTAATGTTTCAGTATGTTTTACAAAGGACCACATGGACTGAGTCATGACACAATTTGTATTGTGTTTAGTCTATTCAAGTCTGTTTTTAATGTTTTTTTTTTTTTTTTTTGAACTAAAATAACAGAAAATAGTGAATGAATGTCTCCAGCCATACAAAAAGAGAAGAAAGAAGAAATATGACAACGGGTCACATGTTTGCGTTTTATTTAGTGATTTAATAAATAAAACCCTTAGGACCAGAAATCCTTCAGTATGAGTTCATAAAGAAATGATTTTGTAGATTCACATTCATTAGAGCAGCATTATTGAGGAGAATTGTTTCATAACATTGCCCAGAGCAGTCTGACACTGTTTTACTGTGTCGATACAAAAGTCCAGCCTTAGATTTAATGCACGTTTTGTGTATTCTGCAGAGACGAGTGACAGAGGAGTGCGTCTTCTTTGAGCGACTAGAGAGCAACAACTACAACACCTACCGCTCCAGGAAGTACCCCCACATGTACGTGGCACTGAAGCGGACTGGCCACCAAAAGTCTGGAAACAAAACTGGACCTGGTCAGAAGGCCATTCTTTTCCTGCCCATGTCTGCCAAGAGCTAATCTCTGTGATTAGGAAAGAATAATGTCTTTGTGGCAACAACAGATGTGATGGCAATGAAGACAAAATGTTCCATCACCATTGCCCAAGGCAACTGTGATGTTTCTCCTCATGTTGTTTTGTGGAACATGTTTGGCTGCTTCCCAGTGAAACCAAGATTTTACTGTGGAGTCTCTGCAAAACTGAAATTACAGTCATTGTTTTTAAAATGAAGATGCAATGTAGGATTACGTTGCTGTCCCACATGTAGCTACTCTGATGAAATTTCCTATCTTTAATTCAGAGAAAACACATAAAACTCAAGCTACTCATGTCGATTACTCTACTGTGGCAACTCCTTGAAGGAAAAAAGCCAAAAATAAAAAATGATGTAATGTATTTATTTACAAAGCCCAGGCATTGCCTAGTTAAAATACTAAAACAAGGCAAAACATGTTTTGTATAATATACTTAGATTCCTATCACACTATAGCACATTTCAGAAAAAACACAGGATTAAAAACCATAGAAAATTAAATAAAACCGTTCAGCAAGTTTCTGAAAAAACAACTTGACAGAAACAATGTTGCCATTGTACAGTTTAATTACTTTTTTGTATCTTATGTTAAACACCAGCTTTGTACTGAAATTGGATACATTTAAGGCTATAAAGAACCATTATTTACAGACATTTAAGTATCCTCAAAATACCTTAAGTAATGCTTCATGTGACAGTTAGACTGTCACTTGATAGACTTCATGATGAGTGACTTTTTCAAATGTTACTTTTACACTAAACTTTTCATCTAATTTCAGCGCTTAAAATGAAAACATTAAAATACCCAATGTACTTGGGTTGTTTAATTTGTAACAGTAAAAAAATCTAACAGTACACTGTTCAGTCATAAGTATTTATCAACCTAAAAAAAAATAAAACATTAAGAAAACAAGTATTGGTAACAACAATGTGCCTGAGCGACGACACTAGACTGCCCCAGGTAAAAGACTCGCTAAGCCTCCGAGGTCTTCTGAGGGAGCGGTCTGTGGTAGAGCTGGTAGTACATGCCTGAGTAGACGGCGGGCACTTCCTCCATGGTGAGGTCGATGTGGTGAAAGCCGTGTTTCAGGCCACGCAGCAGCAGTTTGGCCACACGTGAGGTAATCGGTGTGGTGTCACTGGTCTTAGCCAGCTCTGCAAGGTCCAGCCACTCGCAGCGCAAACACTCTTGAGTGCAGAAGTTAATGTTTTGTGAGAGCGGGCTAAGGCGGCAGATGAGGTACATGTCCGACACGCCGAATGATCCGGGATGGTTGTGCTGCTGCCGGATACTGAGCAGAGACTTGAACTCAGAGCGGACGCCGGTCTCCTCGTAGACTTCCCGAACTGCAGTTGCACCTGGGAATGATATAATGGAAAAAGAAAATAACTGATGCTGCTTTGGTGTTTTACGTTACAGAAATGCTGCTGTGTGTTTAAAGAGAAGTCATTCTATTTCATGAATGAATGTATAATTTCAGAAAAGGACCTGGGACTTGGTATTAGATGTACTGTATAAATGTGTTTTTAGTCTGTCTAACTCACCAATATTCTCCCCTGGATCTGACAACCCCCCAGGGAACTTCCAAGCATTCTTTGTCTGAAACAAAAGTGAAAAGAGCACACTTATACATGACAACACTGCTGTAGATGCTTTTCATCTAGTTGGCTTCTAACAAACCCATCACCAACAATATATAAAAATGAATTGTACGGTTGAAAGTTTAAGATTATATGTGCACCACTTTGATGTAGACAGCATTAAGCCTTTCTAAATAGATTGTAATGTAACGGAAAATATTGTATAGCAATATGCCTCGTGGGTTGTTTTCATGTTTATTGCCTCTTTTCTAATAAAGAAATGGTTAATGCAACAGCATCTGGACTAGGTTTTCAAGGTGAAAAGATGCTGTTGCATTAATCTTTTCTGCAAGACGACCTGGATGACTGAGAACCTTCACAGACCTTTCTATGAGGTTTATGAAAATCTCGATTATGATAAAAACGCTGCTGATTAAGTTATGCCAGTGTTCTATATACTATATTTTTTTAGCTCTTTGAAGTGTTTAGTCCAACTCTCACGTTCAGATCTTAGGTTTTTTTTTTTTTGTATTTGAAAAAAAAAGTGCACTATTATACTGCATTTGTTTTTATGTTTTTATAATACACTGATATATTTTTAAGCTCATGTCAGATGAAAGATTTTGGTATGAATAAATAATTTTAATGGACAATGCACAGACTTGTGTTGATCATTTTTAAGTCCATCAACTCTGGGCTAAAAGTGAATACAATTATCTTTTATCTTGCAAACCGGCCACGCTACATTTACAGGGAATGATTGCTGGTAATGAGTGACAGTTTTTATATGGCAACATTCAGTTTCTCAAAGGCAAAACTTTCTTTCCGCGCACTGGGGTTTGGTCAGTCATGTTTTGTATTTTACAGCAGTTGTATGACCCTATGAACTCAAAAGGCTCAGTCCACACAGACAATCCACTGCCAGGAACACTGGCAGTTCAGAAGTCCATTTCCAGTAAACAGCTCAGTGTGCATGAGGAGGAGGAGGAGAAGAAAGATAAAACTCTCTCACACTTCCAGGCCACTAACTGCTTCACTCTGGGTTACATGTTTCTTAGATCCCTGGCTGGGACACATGCTGTTTGCTTGAGACTCACATCTGTCCGTCTTGTATGAACTATATTTGTCATTCAATCCTAAATAGAGCTACTCAAAGCACCCTCTTAAACACTGACAACATCGAACTTCCATATTTTCTGTTCAGCTACTGACTGAAAAAATGAAACTAGAACTATTAACTATTTTTTGGAGTACCCTAACTCGTTACTTTTGTGTAATTTATTCTTCTTTTTTTTATTTAACCAGGTAGATAATTGAGAACTAATTACTATTTACAATGACAAAAAAAATCAATAATATATTAGTTTTCTTTGTAAACAACATCAATCTACTTATCAGCGCAAAAACCTTTTCATTGCTGTTTAACTAAAGAAGCGTCCATGTAATATGTTAAAAGCTATGTGTTTCCACTGAACGGGCCGTGAAACTAAAAGCATGATTGACTAAAGCTCCGTCATTATCAGCTGCAGTCTTTAGAGTTCAGATTTTTTCACAGCTCAGAAAATAAACCTCTTTATAAACTGGAATAGCTGCAATTAACACAGAAACAGATTTTATAAACGCACGAGTACTCTAATGTGTTTGATTTATCAGAGGGTAATGCAGTAACATAAAAAGATTTTAAGAGCTGTAACAATGAAAAACAATGAGTTATTTTCCAAAGTAATGCTACCCAACACTGCAGGTGTACAAGAGCCCAAGATACTCCACCACTTGAGGCATAAACTCTCAGCCAACCTGAAGGGGAGTTTAAAGTTCCAGAATAAAATTGAATTGTACACAATGTGGAATATAGAGGCCGACACACTGTTCCTAAAATCCTATACCATAAAACTTAAAGACTTACTTAAATTAAAAACATTTTTGATGTACAAAGCTAAAAATAACCTACCCTCTAGCAATATCCTAAAAATATTTACTAATCATGCAGAGGGGTATGATTTAACACTCGTCAGACTCAAAAGAGAATAACCCTAAGCCATTACTCGAGGTGGTGTGACCTTATGGAATGGACTGGATTACAAAATAAAAGAGGCAGCAACACTGCTACAATTAATGTAAATTGTTTGGTGATTTGTAGTGATATGTTTGGTAAAAATAGCAGGAATGATGTCCGCTTTTTTCTGTCTTGTGAATCTGTCTTGTGCTTTGTTTTGGATATTAAAAGATGCTGGCAAAAATAAGCCTGGACTTCAGCCTACACCCTTTTTGGTTAATATAAATTATGTTCTGAATAAAAATAATGTATTATTTTATTTCTTTGTTGTTGACCGAAATAAACAAACTAAACTAAAAAGCAGCTTGAAAACATTTGTTATTTTTGCTTTAACATTTATGGGACCTTCTAATCTATCAACAAGATTTCATTTAAACCAAATCATCCAAGAAAGTTATGCTGCTTGTTTGTGTATTGAATCTAAACAGCTTGGCTATGTGTATTAGCTGTTAAATTATCTCTTAATCACTATTTCAGTTTGGTGGCAGTCTGACTGGGGCCAGCTGTGAAGGCAAACAAAGATGTACGGCCTGATTTTAAAGAGCCATGCTGTGAGAGTGTATCTGCCCACATGAGCACTACAGCACAGGCTGTGTTAGAGGTACACTGCTGGAGTTGTTACTGCATTCGGCCCATGTAAACACACTGTTTACCTGAGGTAAACTAACGCTGTTTTGGGCTTGAATTTTCTGGTTGAGAGGAGCAGATGCAACATACCCAACTAATGCCAGGCACTTTTTCAAATCACTTCTTAAATAAATATTACTCAGAATAAGAGCCTGGTTGATGGCTGACTTTCCTTCTGCACATTTAAAAACAACCTTAAAATCCATCTTTTTCAGATGTGTTTATTTTTGGACTTTGGGAGAAATGCATCAATATGTATTTTAGGCAGGTGAGTCTAGCAGACTGAACAAGTAGACCTATTCTGGGTTGAATATGGTAACCTTTTTGTTGAAAGCTGCATCAGGAAATGTGGTAGTAGAGATTGTTGGTAGAATCGTGAGAACAATCATAATACCTTATTTTTGTCTTGGACGACCAGAACCTTGCCATTGAACTCATCAACAACAGCACCTGCATGAAAAAGGTCAAAGTTAATATTACTGTATAGTTATCAGCAATATCCTGTAATAAATAAACCAGTCAACCATGTTTACAAGGAGGACAGTTTTAGTGGAGACCTGTTGGCTGTAAAGCCTAAAGTCTAATAAGCATATATATATAAGCAAATAAAGGAAGAAAATAGAGGTCAACATACTTTATCAAATGTCTTTACTTGCCACATAAATGCACTGGAGAGCTAGCAGTTGTTTCCTTTCATAAACAATGTTTTTTCCGTGGCAACACATCTCCCCACATGAGGTCTCCATACGTCTTTGCTTGGGCAGAGAAATTAACAAATTCCAACTGTTCTAATTTTAGTATTTTTTTTAAGCAGGTAGTAATTCAAGAAGTAGTGATGTGCTCCTGTTGACAGAAGGAGGGAACTTGGGCTGTGGATGACTGTCACAGATGTGTAAAGCGGGATGGGTCACCTTAAGGACTGACTTTAACTTGGACTTTAAAGTGGAAATTGAAGTAATGCCTGATCCCTGTGCCATATGGCTCCTCACAGGGGGATTACTGCTTACCGCTGATGAAGGCTATCATTAAAGCAGACTCGGTTAAGGAAACTGAACACTCACCAAAAATCTGCTGAAGGGATTTTAACACAATGAGCCCACAAGCAATCAGCAGAGTGGCTTGGCTTCTCGACAGCAGCATTTATATTTATTTATTTTATTACTGGTTCACCTTTTCAGTCAGAATTTGTGTGGTTTAATATCTTTTGGAATTGATTATAATGACAACACTGTGTGCCTCATCCACTAAATACCAGCAAGTGCCCCCTGCTCTGCTTAAAAAAATAGATTATAAAGATGAATTAACGTATGAATTAAGTGTAATTCAAAGAAGGTGTAAAAATGTTACTGAAATGATATACTGTATGTGAGCAACAGATACTGTATATGTTAAAAATAAATGGTGATGGTAGCCATTTGTTTAAGCAAAGCAATTTTAACATCATAACACAGTGTTTGGTCTTGTGACCACTGTTATCACTTGATTAACAAATTTCTATACGCTATAAATAATTCCTAGCTTGATTGTTGATCCGAAAAGCTACCACAATGCTGTCCATCTCTTAAAAGTTCTATTCTAGTTCATTGCACAAAAAGGCAACAAGCATCAACACATTTCATCCTGGTTTCATCATTGTTTGTTAAGAGTGTGTTCTGGAAGTAAAGGGGGAACCCTGGACCCTTCCTCTTGAAAAAAGATGCTCTGGACATGTTCTGACATGATTCAAGTTCACTTTTTAAAAACAGACAAACTGCACTCTGCCCTCTGGTGGTGGATCAGGACAAAATGCAGAATGTGTAAAATGGGACTAGAATTTACAGAATACTTTGAGTAGAGCAGATTATCTGGTCACTTGTAGAAGAGAATGATAGTTATGAAACATGAAATGTATATACCTTCTTGCAACACTTTTTATTTCAGTGTAAGGTGTCGGTGTGTACTGAGGGTCTCTCTACCTGCTACTCCGACCTGATGAGTGGCAAACCCTGGCAGCCTGCTCTCCCCCTCTCCCAGCCACAGAGCCATGACGGTGTGGTCCAGTTTAGCATGGTGGAAGGTGAAACCATGTGTGGAGGCGGCAGCTGCACAGCGACTCAGCCAGACAGGTATTCGGAGCCACACTGCTACCTTCCCTTCAGCTTTCCACTGGACCACAGAATCTGAGAAGAAACGGAAGAACAGATTTTTACATAAAATGATACTGTAATATATGTATGTATATTTTATTTGATCAGTGACTTTAGACTTAGACTGAAATTTATTACTCTACATGGGAAATTACTTTGGCACAGTCACTCAGTTGCAAACAAACACTCTTGAAAACAAACAAGGTCTCTTCTGGTCTCTTTTTGCTATTTGGCAGAATGAACTTTTACATAAACATACATAATGACATAAACAAATACATAAACACAATGTTATAAATAATAGCTGCATCATCTGATTCCTCCCACCTCAATTTGTTCAGTAGCCTTATTATTGTGTCACTTTTATTGCCATTATTTTCTGTGATACTAGGAACTTCATACACTTTGCTTTAAGTATGCAAAATTAGAATACTTATTAATATATATGTACATTTTTTAAGCATCATTATGTAGCGTTTTAAAAGCCTCAAATTGTATTTAACCATTGACAGTCTCACTTGAGTTACCACTTTGCAGCAATACAGTTACAGCTTGAAGTGCAAATGGCAAAAAAAAATAAATAAAATAAAGTTTTGCCCTTTGCAGCCTTATGGTCAGGGTTAGGTAAAGAAGGACCTGCACACTGCCTATGCTCAGCTGCTTTGGAGTCAACACAGCCAAAGAAGAAGGTTAATAATTGTGAGCAACACTTCTCTGTCGAGTCTCTCGTACAGTTTAGTCAAAGTAAGCGAACACACCATGCAGAAGTCCGCTAAATGAACTTTCGCTGATGTCCTCCGGCAAACGACTGTCAGCCAGGTTAACTGTCACTCCACCGAACCGGTCCACTTTCCCCGTCAGAGCTGTGGAGCCATCCGGTCTGTGCAGCTGGGAACTAGCGGTAAAACATGAAAGGGCACGGACAGCTTTATGAGTGTGACAGGAGCCTTTTCCACCGCCAAGCGTTCTTCTGAGCAGGGATACAAATCTGTAGTTTAACCCACAAGCAGTCATGTTGCTTCTGTAATTAAATATAACTATTTTAGTGGCTTTACTGACTATCTTCCACCTACTAAGTGTGTACTATTGGTGTGTACAGCTAGCTTGAGTAAAAGTCCTCTATGGAAGTTGTATAATTACCGTAATTCCGAGTCAAAGACGAACTGCAAATGTAGCACTCGACACAACTGGGGTATAGCTAGCTAGCTAACGTTAACCAACACTTTCTCCCCTACTACGTTATTAGAAAGTATTTTGTGTGAATGTTATACGTGTGACTGCGCAATACATTTAAAGTATAAACTGTAAATATGTTTATTTTCTCATAAAACATTTGACTATTTGATTCATAAATTTATCCTGCGCAAAACAACTCGCGCTTTACACGTTACGGTAGAAATGGGCGTGCTTAAACCTCAACCAGGAAGTTTGCGGCACCGCGTCGTGTTTATACCATACATCCCTGCATTTTCACGTGGTAAAATATTTTGCTAGTTTTAAAAAATGTCTTCAAAGAAAAATAAAAGTAAGTCTAAAAGATTGAGCGAAGGCGACAGCTCTCTGGTGCTGAAGGAAGAGGGTTCACAAGACTCCTCTGGTCAGGACTCGAAGAGCTGCAAAAACAGCAACTCCTTCACTGTCATCGACTTTATTGAAAAGGGTAAGCGTTTGGTTAATAACACAAGTTTTGTAGTCAGTTTAATTGCAGTTAAAGAGTAAGTTTTGTTGTTCAATAGATTGTGTGCCCGTTTCACAAGTGCACGATATGCTTGTTTCTCCAGTGATGCTGAACTATATGATAGTGTGTGTGTGTGTGTGTGTGTGTCTGTAGTGTAGCCAGGCTTTAGAAATCAAGGTTGTTTACTTTTATTCCAGGGCTAGCAGCATCTCATATTGTTAATTTGTGGCAATAATACTGTTAATCTTTATTTAAATATAGGTATATAATAAAATTGAATTACAGAGTCTTTGAATTACAAAGTCATAATGTGTACTTGGTTTGCTGGGCTGTCATATTGTGTATGTATTTCCCTCACAGCTGACGACAGGACACCTAAAAGTTGCAGAACATGTTTAGCCCAAATGGGTCTTAACTCTATGAAGTTGGCCACAGTATGCATTGGCAGACCAGTGCTGCTGTCTAGTCCTGCAGGACAAGATGTAAGCTTCTTTCAGTTTTCAATGTTATTTTTTATTTTATTACTTTAAATCTTAAACCTAATGTTCCCCTTTGCTTTTGTGTTTCTTAGGTGTGTCTGGGGTGGCCTGTCGCACTGTTTCCGAGGGGAAAAGTTGGTCTTCAGAAATGCGCACAGAACAACCTGAGAGTGAAGCAGGGCGATGAGGTGATTGTGCAGCCAATAACTGGGCCGGTGCTTCAGGCCAAAGAGGTAGTTCTTTCAAACAGGTAAGCAATATGCACACTCACAATATGATTTATCAATTTCAATTTATCTCTTTCTTTTGCACAACTCTTTTATTGGAGATTTATTGATACAGAATAGACTTACAGTCATGACTCTAATTGCACTGTTAGTCTTACCTTATTTGCTGGTTGGTATTTAATTTAATTGTTTTATGTCACTGTTATTAAGTGAAGATTAGAGCATCACCTAAAATGGCATAGAACTTCATCGTTGATTAATGCTTCCGTTTATGCTATCTGAAAACTATTGTTTTACTATGCAGTAACAGAAAAAACCAGCTATAACCGCCATTTTATTGTCCTGTGGCAAGGCCAATATCAATAAATGCGGAAGCAATGGCCATACAGCATCCATGTTTCTTTACAATCTATGGGTTACATTAATCGTAAAGAAAAGAAATAAATTGGAATCGTAAGCAAAGAAATGTAAATAAAAATGTAATTGTGACCGTAACCTTGAAGGCTCAAACCAAGTCAATGTTTCTGTAAATGAAAAAGGCACTTTTAATAATATAAACTATGTTTACGCTCCCTATCCAATGCTTTTACAATCTAAAAGTTACAAATAAGAATATACTCATTGATTATTTATGAGCCTGGTGTGGGCTCACCGCTTATTGGCTGAACAGTGTTAAAGGGAACAAGCAGTTAGGTTGAATGGACAACATAGATGTTTGGTTTTATTGTGAAAAACAAAACAAAACATTAAGACGCTTACCTTTGATAAGCAGTCCATCCATTTAGCTGTAATGTAGCGACAGGTCTAAGAAGTCTATTTCAATATTTCCCCTTAATCCAGGATAATCACAATGTTAATTCCTGAGCCCAACCCCCCCCCAAATTCCATTTATATTTACGTTTTTAAGCTTACTTTTATGCTTCTAGGTTTACGATTACTTTCTTTTGTTTATGATTAATGTGACCCCGTATTGACGCCATACTCCTGCCTCACAGTAAGAAGGTTGTGAGTTCAAAGTGAATATTATATTTATTATTTATTTATATATATTATATATAGTGAATGAATGGGAATGATTGGCTGTCACTGTCTAGCTCTAAAATGTCAGTCCTTTCATTGTAGAAAGTACTATTAATTTGGTCTTATAATATGATATGAATAATGTTATAAATAGAATACTTAAAAAGTACTTGCTTAACAGCCACTAAGAAGATTTTCGGATAGTTGGTAAAGACTGCCATCTGCTGACTACAACATGCAACTGCTTTTGTAAATTATGTGAGGTTTCTGTGTTGTTTTCAATCTGTCTTCAATTAAACATTTTTAGGACAAAGGACGACAAACTTGCCACAGATGAGTTCAATAACTTCTTCCTAAGATCTTTGGGTAAGTTCACCTCTTCAAGTTAAAACTTGGACATGCATTTTGTCTTCATATAGTCATTTTCTTTTTAATATTCACCCTGTATATATATATATATATATATATATATATATATATATATATATATATATATATATATATATATATATATATATATATATATATATATATATATATATATATATATATATATATATATATATAATTTTTTCTTAATGCATTAAGCCAAGCTATAATTAATACATTTAGCTTAAACATCTAAACAGTTAGTTTGGCATTTACATCATTTTTATGTCCGTCAAACATGTGCAAAGAACAGGCTCAGTGGTTTAAGCTTAAGTAGAATTATTTAATCTGTAAAAACAAATGTTAATTACTTGCTCGTAAAAAAACAAGAACATTTTCATTAATAGTTTGAGTCTCACCAAACAAAAAGCTCCATTCAGTAATCAAAATCTGTCATACAGTCTGTTAAATTATTTAGCTTTTTACAGGGATGATTTGGTGACAATCGCAGCAAAAATGAATGACTGTCACAACAAAAATGGTGACCTATGAGGATCAAACAATGTCAAACCAGCTTTGTATTCTGGTGCCTCTTACAAACATAGTTACTCAAAAACTTTTAATAAACCTAATCAATGTTTTTGGGGTAAAAACTACTCATTGTAAACATAGTGAAGAGTGAACTTTTATTACAAATGCACTGTAGAGTAATGTTGGTTAACGCTTTTTTATTTTTATTTATTTAGACTGCATTAAAATATTTATTGGTGAAATAGCCGTTTCTCTTTTGAACCAGATGGAAACATCATTCTTCCTGGAAACATAGTCTCTCTCAGTTACTTTGGCCGCTCTTGCAGCCTTCGCGTGGAGACCATTCGAGGAGAGGACGATGTGATCCTCCAGAGACCCTGTCCTCTTCCAGGACAGGACCCTGAAGTTGACCATTCCTTTTGCAGCACCTCAGCTCTGGACTCTACTTCCACTGACCTGTCTCGTCAAATGAGTTTGCTAACAGTTGATGAAAGCGATGCACACACCCCAAGCTCTTTTGGAGACACCTGCCCCACAGCCAGCACCCCGTGTCGAACAGTCCCCCCCCTTTCCCTCTCCTCACCCCTTGGTCCTCCAACATCGCCCTACAACTCCCATAATGCACCTGTAGACTCACAGGAGAATCCCATCAGTGTGGAGACCTCAGTAAACCTAGAGCAGGCTGAGACAATCCCCACAGCTCCCCCTGGTGGTGCTCTGAGTACTGACACATTCTACCGCCTCTCACTTTCTACTAAAGTCAGTTTTAAAGACAGAGCAGGGCAGGGCACTACAGTTGCACAACCAAAAAGCACAAAAGTCACATACAGCATGATTGGTGGGCTCAGTAGCCAGATGGACGTCATTAGGGAGACAATTGAGCTCCCTTTGAAAAACCCAGAGCTGTTCTCAAACTATGGTATGTCACTTCCAAGACAGGAAAAAGCAAACCAAAGACATTTTTTTTTTTACTATATTATCTACTAACCTTTGTGGCTGTAGGGATCCCCCCGCCACGAGGAGTACTTCTGTATGGGCCTCCCGGGACAGGCAAGACAATGATAGGACGAGCCATAGCTAATGAGGTGGGAGCTCATATGACTGTGATTAATGGGCCAGAGATCATGAGCAAGTAAGTAGATAAATTTGAGTAGACTATAATGTTATTGATGTAAATTTAGTTCTACTACCGGTTAGCTTCTGACTTTAGAGTACATAGATTTTCAGTGTGTCGCTGTTTCCATGTTTACAGGTTCTATGGTGAAACAGAGGCAAGACTCAGGCAGATTTTTAGTGAATCATCTCAGAGGTAAGCAAAGTTCCATAAAAAGTGAAACATCAGCACTTCAGCCATGTCTTTTTTTCATTTTATTTGTTCTAATATGGTTGACCTTGTTAAATGAATGTGGTATATTGTAATGATGTACTGAGACCGGTTTTGATCTTGAGACCAGTCTTAAAACCATTTTTAAATCTCGGGAATTCTTCATCCAGACTGGAAAGGCCAAACTGCTTAATTTGTCTACACCTCCTATCAGATTTTTGCCACTGATAAGTAGATAGGTGAGTCACCAAAATGCCCCTTGAAGTCATTTAAAAAAATTAAATTTATAGTTTTTAAGACCAAATATAATTTTACTGGTCTATGATTTGTTTGCCACATTAGCATTTAATTGTAAATGCAAAAACAACAAATCTTTGACGCATTACCAACACAAAATATTGACTCAAATGTCTTTGTTTTATAAAATATTTTCTCATTTCCCAACATTACCCAACAATAATGTGACAGAGAGTTTCTGTTTTCATCAGAGCGAGGGGAGATCATCTCAACACTTGCCTAGTGTTGCTAAAACATCTCTCTAACTTTGCCTTCTTCACTAAACTCTCTGGCCTCCACAAACTGGCCACTTGTTCTGATTTATCCTCCAGTGAATCATACACTTGGTTTTACCTTGATTTCAATACAACCTGTTCTTAGGACACTACAACACTGGGCTAAACATGATATGGAATTTGTTATCTTCACAAATTGTAGCCATAACCTACTGCAGAAAATGAGTGCATGACTTTTTTTGCCTCCAACGTCTCCAGGCAGCCTTCCATAATCTTCATCGACGAACTGGACGCTCTGTGCCCGAAGAGAGAGGGAGCCCAGAATGAAGTGGAGAAACGAGTCGTTGCCTCTCTTCTGACTCTGATGGACGGCATTGGTTCGGTAAATACTGACATTTTATCATTTAAACTGATATTTCCATGAGAGCAGCTTTAACATTGAACCTTTGGGCTCATTAGAAAAGCAGATAATTAATGCAGAAGCCATCCTTGCTGGCTGGATGCATTTCAAACAGTCCATGTTGTGTCTCATGGGTGTCATATTTCTGCAACGCTCTGTCAGAACCTGATGAGAAAACAAATTCCCCCCACACACACGCAGCTAATGGCAGCCTGGGAAACAAATTATTAAAGGTTACTGTGACCCACTACTTTGACAGAACGGAACAGAACGGAACAGAACAACTCGATGCCTCCAGAGTCAGAAAAAGAGCATCATTTGACTTAGTGATGCGCCTCTCCTGTTTTTTCCGAGGTCATCAGCGGCCATTGGTTTGTGGAATGTCAACTTTGTTCTCCTCTTCATGTTCTTCCTTCAACTGTAATTATTTGCATTTCAATTCTCCCCGGAGTATCGAAAGCTGGAAAAAATATTCCTCATCTTGCTACCAGACCACTGTAAGAATCACTGCAATGACGCTAGTTAAGCATCAAACCGGAGCCAAAAACGGGGCTTTATAAACCCACACAAGGATGTAACATTCTCCGTGTGGTTTTGGTTCCTAGTGATAATAAAACGACTATAATTAGCACATTGTTTCAGTTTTAGAGGCAGTGTGTAGGATTTTGTGGTGTCAAGTGATGAGGTTGCAGATTTCCACCTTTCAACTGTCACTTGACTGTTTGCTTAGCCCTTGCTCATGAGGACCCACTTCCTCTGAAATTATAGAGCGAGGCAAATAATCCTTTTGCCCAGAGCTGACAAACACTAAACAGGGCCTTTTATGGTTTATGTACCCACCGCATGTTCATCTGTCTGCGTAAGAGATTGTAATGTCAATCTCCCGCTAAACATTGTGACATCAAACAAAATAAATAGTGGTCATTTTGTAACCCTTTTTAAAAAAATTTCATCTTCTCTGTCTTATAGGAGGGTCACGCAGGTCAATTGTTGGTTCTCGGAGCCACAAACAGGCCCCATGCCCTCGACCCAGCACTGCGTCGACCTGGGCGCTTCGACAAAGAACTGGAGGTATGTAGTGCATAACATGTCATTAAACTGTACTTGACTTATTACGCTCACTTTAACAACTTAATATAATTTGCCACATTTGGAAAACAGTACAATTAGCTTCACACCTGATTTGTAAATAAATTAGGAATTGATTCTGTATAAAAAGTCAAACTTACTTCTCTTCTCTGTTTAGGGTTCTGTATTATTAGATATTTTACTAAAGGCTGTTTTGATTTGCAGTAAACTACAGCCAATGAGCATCAGTTTTCAAATATTACTGTTGCCAATTACATGGCTTTTAAAATTCTTTTTGTGTTGCATCAAATAGAAATGTTAATAAAACCATATATATTTAAATGTGTCAGTTTGAAAAAGAAAAATGAAAAATAGAAAAACTTGATCTGGGCCGATGTAAATCATGTCTTTCATCAAATCCAAAAAAGCAGATCTCACAAAGATGCCACTAAGATGTTTACAGTCCATTCCTAGTCAGGTCCTAGATTTTTGTTTGTTTGGACGTGACACAAGACAGGAGTACACTGTGGCAGAGTATGTCATCCCTTTTGCAACTGTGGTTTCTCTTTGGAGACTCTGGCTTCCTCCCACCATCCTCCCTCCAAAAAGAATGTGTAGGTGAATTGATGACTGAAATTGACAAGACAAGCAGTAGATGATGCCTTTAAATGCAATTGTAAATGTCATAAACAGCCAGCTATCTCAGCTTCTATGGTGGGACCCACAAGTGAGTTGCAGGGCAAGTCCATAGTGGGTTGCAGATTGAAAAAGTAAGTGAAATCATCTGAGTAATGAATAGTAAAATGTTAGGTTTAAGCTGCTGACAAGAATCATGACAAGGTACACGATGAGTAAAGATTTACATAGATTATCATATTTCTAAATGAATGCCATAAAAGTCCACAGTTAAACTATTACCAAGTTTATTTTAGATTTTTTTTTCTTGGTTTTGTAAAAGGTGAGTCACAACTAAAACATCAGGGAAACATTTATGTTGCATGATGAGACCAGCTAAGAGCATTCTGTAGTAAATCTGAATAAATAATTCATAACACTCCTGCCCTGGTTTAGGTGGGGGTCCCTGGTGCTGCGGAGCGTGCAGATATTTTGCAAAAGCTGCTGAACTCGGTACCACACAGTGCCTCCACGGAGGAGCAGACACAGCTGGCGGATGCGGCGCATGGATATGTGGGAGCAGATCTGGCAGCTGTCTGTAAAGAAGCTGGTACGTAAACACTGATGCTTTTATGCACAAGTCAGTCAAAATGAGGTCAAAGCCAAGTTTGCACAACAGAAATGTTCCTGATATTTTGATGTGCACCAGCAGTAAAAAAATAAGAAATGACATTTCTTTACATGAAGACAAAATGGGTATTAATGTTTTCTTCTGGTATTGTGCTGATAAGGGCCCTTTAGTTCCTGAAAACATTTTTTAACAATCAGACAGTTGTGTAGTAGGCACTGCACAGCTATTGGATGACACTAAAAGACAACTCTAAAACAACATGTATTTATGCTTAAGTTATAAAATACTGTACTGAAAGCCTTTTACAGTTTAAAGACATGTTGCTCTGAAAAAGATTATGGTCTATTTTGACCATCACTTTTTACTTTTTATAATGTGTCATAATTTAGCACAACATACGGCATAGTGCCCTATAAAGTAAAGGAAACAGTTTCAGACATAGCCTGAATTATAGTTATAAATTCCACCATAGGGTGCACGTGGCAGAGTGGTTAGCACTCCTGCCTCACAGCAAGAAGGTCATGAGTTCACAACCCGGCCGACTTCAATCTTTCTGTGAGGAGTCTTCATGACTTCCTAAGGTTACTGTGGGTTATCTCGAGTACTCTGGCTTCCTCCCACCGTCCAAAGACATGTACAGGTCAATTGGCAAATCTAAAGTTTCCCTAGTAAATGAATGTGAGAGTGAATGTTTATCTGTTTCTATCCATGTCTAAATGACAGCCCTGTGACATTTAGACCCAGGTTTACCTCAGACCCAAAGCTGCTGGGATAGGCTCCAGTCACCTGCGACCCCTAACAAGACTAAGCAGTAGAAAATGAATGAATAAATGAAATCCACCATTCAGAACGCTAAGCCAAATGTGGATTTCAGATTCTTCTTTCTTCTTTTTTTCCCACTACAATGCAACATGTTCTGCATTATTATGGCCCATATTGTAGTCCCTCGAACCCCCCTCGCCTCCACTTGTACTATTTTTGTATTTATCCTATTTAATAAAGTCTGTTTTTGTGCTTTTTCATGGACAGTGTGACATGCCTACAGTCTTTGAACAGTGAGGTTCTGCCAGTCTTCTTATTCATCCCAGAGGAAGTTTGTGTGCTGTTTAGTCCCCCGGTTAGAGAAACCACTCAAACCACCACTTGTTGTGAAATCCCTCTGCCCCCTTTTACCCCTAACCGACTCCCCACAGATGAAAATGCATCGCGTGTGTATATCTCCTTGCTCTTGATTGTCGATGTGATTATCCGAGCACCGTGCACATTTGTTTTTGCTGCGTGTGACCCCCACTTGCCTCCTGGGTGGTCTTTGGGCCTGCTGTGTGTGTGTGTGGTGTATTGCATTTCCAGCTGAGGAGGGAGCCGGGGCTGCTGTGCGGAAGCACTCGAGTGAAGAGCGTAATTTACTGTCCACAGAAGGGGCCAGACGTGACTGCTGGTGTTTTCTGAGAATCCTTTGCGCGTCCCGGAGGGAGACAACAACCTCCCCAACCCCACTGGACTCAGCCCGCTTTTCCTCCCCAAAAATCTGCTCAAGCCAAATCACAAGAAAAACATTAGACCTCACAACCATAGGAGAATAGACTGATTCAACATTTCCAGTCTCTCGGTTAATCACTGCTTCCCCAACGTGAAAATAACAACCCTGCTTCATATCGATTCATATAACCTAATAAAACCTCCCGTGTAAAACTGAAATTCAAATCCTTTGAATATGTATTATTTAACAATCCACACATCTTTATGTATCTATCCAAAAATAAAAGTCTGTTTCTAAGATATTATTAAAACCAAACCTGATCATAATTATCAATGCATAATAATAATGACTTGAAAATCAATGCTGTTGATGCATTAAAAACTGATTCTTATTCCTTGCGTGACTTGTTCAACATTTGGTTGTGTAGATGTATGTGGTGCATCTCAATTTATTCTATTATGGACAAATAAATTTGTCAGATTAAAGTCACTGTAATCAAAACAGCTTCCCGCTGCCAAATAATATCAAAAGTGCATTTGAAGTACCTGCTGTTGTGTATTCATTCTGTCATATTCACAGCATGACTTGATATAACCTTGCGCTGCAGCTGGATTTGAGAGTTTACAAACTCACGTTCCAAGCAAAGTATTCACTAATATTCCAATGACTGACCAGGTATTGATTGAAAGTACCTGCCCTTTTACAAACACGGGAACTGACTGTGTTCTGTAGGGCAGTTCTCTCTGGCAGAGTCAGGTTAGTCTCAATAGGTTTAAACTGTAAGAGAAATAATATGTTAATATGTGAGTATGTGGTGCGGACTTTGAGATGTGAAAGGGCCCTGCAGCAGCTCTAATAAACAACAGACTATGGATGCAGAGAAGTTTCTCAAATGCGGCAAGACATTGTTATAACTTTTGGCAGCACTGGCTGTGAATGTTCATAGGGTCTAAAACTAAAAGTGTAACATTTTAGTTCACAGATGGCTATACTTTGATCTGACTTTGTGCCTTAAATTATAAAATATATACAAACAGATGTCAGACAGTCACATACAGTATGCCTTTAGCAACCCCTAAGTGTATAAATGTATGTCTTCTGCTGCATAATGTCCCTTTCCCTCTCCATACTTTACTTAGTATCACGTAAATAAACAGAGGCAGCCAGGCACAATGCACACTTTACCCCAATGTGTTTTTTCCTCTGCTTTCATTAAAAGGAACAAAGACAAAAACACACAAAGTAGGAACCACAGTTGTTTCCTTGCACCGCTCAGGTAACAATGAGCCGGCGGTCTGATATACTCCCAGACACACAGTTTCCTGAAAAATAAAAATGGAAGGTGGGGAAGGGGAAAAGCGGACAGTATTGCAACATCTGCAACACGCAAAGGTCATGTGGAAGACCTGCAGGACGCAAACCCCTGCACAGCTGCACATTGGAGCACACACATACTGTAGTAGACACACAGAATGTTAGAGTGACACTTACACATCCAATCTCACTTTTTCGATCAATACTTTAACTGTAGGGAAGCGCTGGAGGACAAGACCAAGTGGTGGCTGTGGGTTTTAGTGAGCGTGTTGAGAAGAATGGATGGAAAAGTTGATGTCATTAGGGATGTTTTTGTTTGTCCACTCTGGGGACGACGCAACTCCGGAGCAGATGTGTTACATAATCAGCACTTAATTATACTCTGTCATGGGGCGGATAGTTTAAACGTAATGTAGCACAAGATCGTGCTCATACAAGAACTTTTAAACTGCAATGGTCAAGGTTAAAACCATGAACAGTTAATCAAAGGAGGGATTGTAAGAAGGCCTTAATATCTGAGTACTTAGAAATGACTTTTAGCTGTAGGGTGATCATGTAACCTCTGTGACACTGGATAATTACAGATGTAGATGTATGTAGTTAGTGCTATATAAATGACCATTATAAACTCTTACACCTTTAAATTCTACTGAACAAGTTAAAGTTAGTAGTGCATGTGTCCTTTTTATATATATTTTATATATATATATGTCTTGTGTAAACGTTTTGAAGTTGTGTTGTTCTTATAAGTTTTTATTTTATTTTTTATTATTTCCAAAACGTTTTTCGGGGGGCCCTTATTTCAAAAGACCAAATGATCCGTGACCCAAAATCCCCTGCCTGTTTCAACAGATTTCTTTTTTATTTTATTTTATTATTTTTTTAGCCTTTTTTTTCTCTTAGTTTTCTGTATTTCTAATGCCATGTAATGTTTTTATTCTTGTATTATTTGCACTGTGTCAATCCTGACCATTACTAATTTACAAAATCAGCTATATTTACATTAAATACCTAATAAACTTTAAAAATATCTTTCAGATTTTTTTATTTTTTTTTATTACTGTGTTACAATTTCTTGAGCGACCAAAATAAAATCTTCTACAACCCACTTTTTGTCGCAAGGAAAGGCAAGGTCTAGAGTTTATTTGACATCTTTAGTGTTACAAGCTGTTAATGTGCTAAATGTGCAAAATTTGACTTTAAACTGAAGGCAAATAAAAGTAACTCAACAAATTAAATGTGAGTATTACTGAGAGTCAACAGAGCGCTTGTCTCATTTGTTTTTTCAAAATAAATGTCATTATTTTCCTATTGAAGGACAGTTACTAAAGCACTAACGTCAAACAAGGCCCTCTGGTGGACAAATGTTAATATTGCAAAGGCACCCACTTCAAACGTTGAATTGTACTTGAGTAGGTCATTGTATTGTTTACCACGTATTTTCTGGGCTTTTTATTATTGTAATTTTATAACTCGCATGTATTTAAAGTTTCTAGTCACCGTTTCAGGTGTTATATTGGCCTTTTTAAAACATCAGTGTGTATGGATTGGCTGTTGGAGAACTGACGGATTTTATATGCACATTAAGATGATGTGCTGGACTGTGTGACATAGGTGCTAACTGGTTACTTTATGTTTTCCCACAAACACTCCACTGTAATTTTAGTAGACCCCCCCCACCCACCGAATCCCTGTAGGTGCTTTGTGCGGTAATGTCGACTCTCATGTGGCCACTGGGAGCCTGGAAGCAGCCGGGCGTCTCTGTGTCGTCCTGCTGGCGTTCAACTGATCTGGCTGCAAGCAGATGACTCATTTCCACAATCTAAACAGTGTCAATTGTGTGTGTGAGTGTGCCCGTGTGTGAAGTGCGTGTGTGTGTGTGTGTGTGTGTGTGCGCGCACGCTTGTTTGGTTTGTGCCACATCCGGCTCCACTGTTTACAAGCCTTTCCAAACAGGGAAAGCCCACTGCAACAAAAAGGCCCAGTAAAATTGATTAAGTGGAATAATAAACGCACAACTGGCTGTCTGAAAGCTTTTGGGCCGGACTGTTATTTGACGGCAAAGATCAGATGGGATATTTGGCCTCTACTCAAACTAGAAAGAAATGGCCCAAATCACTGTTTCCTAACATACTTCAAAATCACGACCCTTTTGGCCTTTTTTTGAATAGGGTGCTTTCAGTTTGTCTTTTGCATTACAATACAGCTTCTTTTTACTTTTGCTTGTTTGACGTCTTCAAATGCCTTTTTCATTTTAGCGTGGTGTGACATTGTGTTTTGCCTTTTCCCTCCATCGCACCACTTAGATATTTTACTTTGAAAGAAAATTAGAAAAGCTCACTGTTTTTAATGCTGCAGCCTGTTTGTGGCAGTCTCAGAAAAACACATTGTAGGCACTGCTTTGTTTATAGGTATTAATATGGATGCTCTACTGAACAACATGGACCAGCCCCTGAATTGGGCTTTTGAAACAACAGAGAAGGCAGTGGACATCTGAGATTAGTGAGCTGCAGGATAGAATGACACAAACTCCTTCTTCCCAACTGCAATATGACCAATCAGTCTATGTAAGATGAAGTCTAAAGCAATTCATTTGAAGAGACCTAACAGGCAACAAGTTTGGAAATTGATACTGTATGTGCGTCATCAGTAAAATCAACTGAGTTTTAGTGTTTGACATCAGTTCTGCAGTTGGAGACTAAATGGGCCAAACAGTGCTAAATGCCTGTGATGTTTACAGCGGCAGTTCTTTCCTTATAAAGAGTTTTTTGCAACCGGCCTGTCCTTTTAAAGACACTTTAGGAATTTCGGAACAGGCCACATAAATATCAGCAGGATCAGCATGTGAAGTTTATGTGAGGCCTCTGTTTATAAAATCCGGAAATGTGCTGTTTGTACTCTGTAACCCCAGCACTTACCTTCACCCGATGACATCTGTACTGTGTGTGTGTGTCTACGCTTTCTGGAGCGTCCAAGCACGTGCGTTTGTCATCTTTGTGTGTCTGCATTTGTGTTCACTTTAAGAGCACATATTATTTTGGTGTTGCAGCACCGAGAACAGATGTCGGCTTTTGTAAATACAGGTGCAAGTAGTGTTCCGGAAGCCCCCACCAGTAATTAAACGTTTGCGCACTTTGGTAATCTTATAATGCTCAAAGTATTTGACAATTCATCTGAGGACAGCTGCTAAGGAGAGCAGCGGCCATAATGCAACAACTGTCCAAAGTGCTCCCTGTTGATATCTGGAATGACGTGCGCAGAGGCTTCTTTTGACACACCTTCCTGCATGGTGGATGAGGACCTACTGTCTCTGACAATGGCCCTCTGTGAAGCTCCCCTTTTGAAGTCTTAAGTGGAACCTTTTAACCTCTGCACACTTCCTGCCTTGTCTTTATATCTCCCTCTCTAAAGCCAGCGTCATGCTTTGCTCGGAGATGACTTGCTGATGAATGAATGAAACTTTTGTTGCGCCCAATTTCAAACAGTATTTATAACAGCAACTTGTATCTACATGACATTTTGGGATTGATCAAAGAGTAAACTTGACATTCTCTAGTGAATCCTTCTAAATTGCTGTCACATTGTGAGAAGTTAATTTGGCCTGGAAAGTTTGCACATCGAGGATTTGTTCACACTTGTAGATCTCTCCTCTTAGGCCCTCTTCAGACCTGGCACTAACATCCGCACTGACTGATAGGATCCAATGAGGCCAGTTTTAACGCCAGGTGGAAATGCACTAGTTGCGTCATGAGAGATTGGATCTGAGATTGCATTGTATTGGGATCTCTGTGGAGCTGAGAATGGGTCACACCCTGGCTCGCAGTGAAAGACCTCCTTTATCAAAGATGTTGTGTTTTTCAGCAATCGCACTCTTTGTAGAAGTTATTAATCTATTGATTCTATGTTATGGTTATTGATCTATTGTTCAAAGATGTCTTTTGGCATCAAAAAACTGATGCATTCCTCCATTTTCCCATTTTATTTCCTATTTTATTTAAGAAAGTGTCTCAGTGAGCATCAGGTTCTGGCACCCAATATTTTAGTGCTGACTCTACACACAATTTATCACTGATCACTTTGGTCATTGTAATATTAACAGTAATGTCATGGTATCACATGGATACATTCACACTTGCATTTTGAGGTAATTGGCCAGACATTGTCTTTTAAATAACATGGTGGTGCAACCAAATTACCACTGTTAAGCAACCAATCAAAATCAGTCACCACTGAAATGTGCAGTTTAGTCCAGAGCATTGTCCTTCAACTGCTCAGCTGATATATTAAAATATTAGTTCATCGCATACTGTGTGTTTTTCTAATAGTTTTGAATACATCAGAAATTACACAAATTACACAAAAATGGATGATCATCATCTATAGACATGAAATATTTAAGGTTTAGACCTTGTGGCTGTGTGGAAATTGGTCTCATTGGTCAAGGGACTTAATGCTAACTTTGTGACAAAAACCCACTGAGCCATAATATGAATATTGCTTGACTGAATGCTCATGTTGGATGAAAACTTATCCCTGGGTTTAGCCTCCCCTCAATCTGTTTAGTCAGCAAAAATATATATTTTATTTTTAGGATAACATAAATGGCTATTTTCGGATGTCTTTGGTCAGGTTGGCTTTTGTGATTGTAAGATATTTTATTCCCCTTACTTGGTTTGGATGTCAGAATTTAAATGCTCCTCAACTTTGCTTTGAGGAGGAGATAAATAGAACTGAACATGCAGTGTGACTGTGCACCCATCATGTGAACAGTCATCAGTGGAAGTCGATAATTATTTGAATAAACTCAATCAAAACAAGCTGGTGCGGTGACACAAATTTTATTGGTGCATTTATAATAGTCATTTATAATCTGCATTATATAGCTTGTGGGCATTTCATTCCTAAAGAAGTGAGCCTTTTAATGGAGGGGTCAGCAGGGATGACCCCTAAAGAGAAGGCACTGATTTGGAGGAAGTTCTGTTTTGGACCCTCTTAATTAAAACCATCCTTGTTAAAAATAGCTCCTCTCTTCTCTCCGCTCCGTCCATACCTAGTTCGGGCTCCGGTGTGATGTGTTACAAATGTGCATTCTTTCACATTTAGGGGGGCCCTGTTTTCTCCCAATTCCCGCTAGATCTCTGGCAAACGTGGAGCATTGTGGAGAAGGGGAAGTGCAAGGAAAAAATAAAGAGGGAGAAACGAGTCCACATAAGGTTCACATTAAATATTTGTTGCGTTGCCTCTCTTTTTTCTTTTTTTTTTTTGTTTCTCCTCCCTCTCTTCCCATCGGATGTTTTTGTAGCTAAACCAAATGTGCGCTCACAGGCTGCCAAGAATAGTCATGAGAGAGAGAATCCCTGAAGCAAAATGGTCACATCGTTGAACTAAGTTTCCGCTGTCTCTCGGGCCTCCAGGCTGAACTCAAGGCTCTGGGGTCTGACTGCTTCTTTGTGAGGCCTGTTATTCTCCTGACAAGTTTAGATTTATTGTGTGTGTGGGGGGGGGGGTTATAAATGGTTATTTGTACATCTGCTATTGAATACTTTTTTGATTGTTTAGTCATTATCCAATAGCCATTCATCTATCGCAGATGAGCTCAGGATTTTGATGCCAGATCCTTTTTAGAACTACGTTATGTGTTAAATCGACAAATGTTTATATGGCTCCAAGAAATTCTTGATAACTCAGCCAACAAACAACTAGAACAAATAGATGTGAGATTTTTATGTGCCTTTTTATGTGCCTCTGCAAATTGATAATATTCAAGTAAAATAGTAGTTAATGCTGCAATCTGTTTTTTCGATTTGCATAGAGTGGTTAAAGTGCAGCTTGCCATTACACATCTTTACTCTACTTTTTAGAACATGTGGACAGCTACAGTAGCCCTGGAGCGTCATGCTTAGAACAAACTCACCCTTGAAACGTTTGAGCACATTTTATATTTAATACTGTGCCATCTGATGATCTTGCTCTCTTTAATTCTCAGGGAACAACACATTTAGAACGTTGTGACACTTCCTGATTCTGTAGCTTGGTTTTATTATTCCTTCAGCCTTGATTCTAGTGAAGCGTTGAGGCTAATGTTGGTTACTAATTGACTTAATCTTTATTAGTTTGTTTTTAATGTAAAGCAATTTGGACATCCACTTGGTGGCTGTAAGTACTATTTTTATAAATGGGGACTAAATCATAAAAGTTCAGGGCATTGTCAATAGGCTATATCCGAGACTAGGCTCGACTGTTCAGTTATTGGTGCTTAGGAAGATTAGAATCTGGACCAGACATCTTATCCAAAGTTATTCCAGCAGCTTTAATCCAGTGCGAACCCTGTCATCAACATTTTGAACATACCATCGCCATCACTCAGAGGAAACGTGCTGATGTTAGACTATACCATGGCACTATGACATTATTATACAGTAGTGCAGTAAAGGCCACTTCACCTTCACAGCCATTAACAGAGGTATGGGGGCAGTGCATCTGATCTTGTGGCCGGTGCATCTCCCTCCTCTCGCCTCCACATCCTGTTCCGTCTCGCCTCGTCCCCTCCACAGATGGTTTTGTGCGGTCTCAGCAGCGGCGTTCTGAACCATTACTGCAGACGAAGAGCTGACGAGGCAGCCAGGTGGGATCAGGCAATGGGTCAACCTCAAGGGATCTAAAGTGGAAAGGAAGCTGGGCTGTAAAAACAGTGGGCTGGGATTAAATAAATTCATCCATTTTATTAAGTTATGGTGAGCATATATACCTATTTGATTTGTCATATAATATACGCAATTGCCAAGTCATATTTTTAACCATATCCCAGTAACATTGTGTGTCTACTGCAAAATATAAATTCAAACTAAATTCAGATTGTCTGGTCACTTTATTGTTTTCAGTGGCTCAGTGGTAGAGCGATCTTCAACCCGGAAAGTAGGCAGTTCGATTCCTGCTCTCCCCACAATTCATACTGTCGTTGTGTCCTTGGGCAAGACACTTAACCCACCTTGTGATCCCAGGTTTGAGGTTTGGAAAATGGTGAAACCTAATGGAAAAGCGCCTTTGTACCTCCTCTTTTCAGAATTTTTGTCAGTACGGTGAGTTTGAGGCGTCAAAAGTTACCATATGTTGAATAAGGTCACAGTTCAGGAAGCAGCCTGAAACTTCTGCTCAGGAGAAAAGACCATTAAAAGTAGCTTAAATATTCTACATTAGCATATTTATAATAATAAAAAAAGATCTAGTACAAGACAAGTGATGTTTATAAAGGTTTGTAATTCAGGAAGCACAAAATGTAAACTTGGCTGTAGCTGGCTAGTAATGCTAACAGGCGCAAAGGTTTGGCCTGAGCCTATAAAGCACCAGTGAACGAGTATGCTTAAGAAAATACAACTGCCCATCTTCAATATGTAGTCATTGTTATACTTTGAAGCTGTGAAACTTTGAGGGTATGTTATCAATGCTAGCTACCCAGTGGCTATGCTAGCTGCAAGCGTTTAACTGCATTGTCCAAACTGACTGGTTGGTTATTGCAGTTTTTAATTTAGAGAAGGCCCACCAAATGAAAATGTTTCAGATTAAAGACAATAACACAATAGTTACTTTATTGATGGTTCCAACTTCTCCCTGAGTTTCTAATTCTGTCCACTTCTTTTACTTATATTGGTTCTTTAATTCTCACTTTTTGTTTTTTTCTTACGTCTCACCTCGTCCTAAAAGGTGGAGTACAGGTATAGGTTGACTCCCACAACAAAAAGTGTTCATGAAGTGAAACATATAAATGGGAAAATTGCTGGAGTTAAAATGGTGTTACAAGAAATCAGTGCTATACTGTATTAGAATACTGTGTTGTAGTTCATTGCCCCTATTTGGTTATTTTACTCTGGCTCTGTTATGTTTAGATTTTGTGTGGCATTTAAAGTTATACATGCCAATAGATGGCTTTTTTTTTTACACAATGTCACCCTTTTCCTTGTTTCTCAGGGAGCATAAATGGGTTACAAGGCTTACTCGGCTGAAATTATCGCCAAGATCACAGAAAGAATCCTAAACAAGCTTAGGTGAACAAATTGATTTCAGTGCACTCCATAAAGAGTCGTGTGCTTTAATAATTTTCCTCCTCTTACTCTCTCTGTGTATGTCCCCTCGCCTATAGTCCGTTCTAAAAAATATAAACAGGATACAGTCTTGTCTGATCGTAAATCCCCTCTCGTCTGCTCTCTGGCCTGCAGCCCTGGACCACGTCAGTTCTCCTCCCGCCTTCGCCGTCCCAACTCCTGCCCAGATCTCCCTCTTCTTTATCTTAGAAGAGGAAGCCAGCCGTGTCTATGTGATGTGTGCACATGTGCATCAGTTACCCAACTCTCTGGGCTTGGTGGTTTGAGCTGGTTTTGTAATTATTAGTCATTGCCCACTTCTGGTGTGTAATTCACTCTCAGAGGAGCGGTCCTCCACCTGTGCGGGTTAAATAGACACAGCTGGATACAAGTTTAAGCTCAGAGGTCCTTTACCATTTAACTATTTCTCCACTTTATTTAAGATGTGTATATGGTGAATAGAACAGCAATGTGAGTCTACATCATATTATTTGTAACCGATTGTGGTGTAACAACAGTTTGCTGAAACAGAGTGCTGAAAGCCATTAAATATAATTTAGACCTCTAAAAATGCATGCATAGAAAATAAAATACATAATATAATCCAGTGACAAACTTAAAAAAAAAAAATCTTTTTCATTGATGATAAGACGAACCTACATCTTAATTTTAGTGTTCTGTTTACATAGCAACTGCCCATTCCTTTAATGATCTGCTTGAACATCATTTGGGTTTTTGTCTCGCTAATATTCAGTCACTGTGAGCCTGGTGTGTCACTTAGGTCCATGCACGACACAGCAGAATTTGCATAAATGAACACAAATGCCAAGCTGGCCCATTTATGCTTGATCCATACTGTCCCATCTTTTCCTATGACAGCTTTGTTACTGCCTCTCATTGTAGAATAAAGACTGGATCACTTTGCACCACTCCTGCCAGCACTGCAATCTTTAAGGCAAGTTGTAAGGAAAGCAAGAATAGTAAGCAAAAACTGAAAAAACTGGTGCTACTATAGTGTTTTGTTGTGACATTCATCTTTTGGAACAAATGTTCCATTTTATTTAGTAGGATTATAGTATGAAAGGACCCCTAAGCTGCATGTAAAAGATGAGACCGAGAGTAATTTAATTGAATCCACACTGTCCATGATAAAGAGGCCCATGTACTTTGTCATGCACCCAGTGACCTTTTAGGGAAAAAGCTACAAACTTTAAATATTTTTCTTTTCCTTTCTTGGTTAATTTATTCAGCAGATGTTTTCAAACTGTCACAAATTTCAGTTGTAATCTGCATTTTGGGTTTGCATGATTTCAAAAGCCTTTATTGGAAATGCCACAAACTCTCCGCACATTAAAAAACATCCTGCCTTCTGTCAATGAGGATGCGGTCCGGAAAGAACACTTAATCTATCTTCATTTCCCTCAGTGACACAGATAAAACACTCAAGTGGCTGTCGCAACAGAATTCCAGTGACAGGAAGGTCATTGGTTTAAATCTTTCTTGGCTGTAAATACCAAATGGACAAAAAGGACTGGGAAAGTGCATTCAGATCTGTCAGTGGCTGCAGCTTCCTTTGGGCAAGGCATTGACAGATGAGTGTTTAACAATAAAAAAAAAGAGGGAGCAGTTTTTACATGAAAGGTTCACGTGGATTAGTCTTGAGCAGCTCTTGGTTTTAAACAGTTTCATTGCTTTGTCAGTGTTTCCAAACATAAAAACCGCTGGAGTCTTTCGAGTGAATGCCCATAAACGTCTGCTAGTGCTGTTATGAAGATGGCTGTTTACACTATTGAACATATCATTGGAAGTTTTACAGTGCGTGAGTTTTGACCGTTAATGCCACATGCAAATGCATTATTATACACAGTCTTTGTTTATTGTATGTAGATACCATTCTGCATAACAACAATGTGTTGCAGCACGGTAAAGCCACGGTTCCTCTGAGTCAGTGTTTCTCAAACATTTCATGGCAACTCAAAAAAAATTGACTCAGATGGACCAAACTACTACCTTTATGGAAATATAATAAATCCAACCTCAAAACCTATTTAACTTGATTTATAATACTTAAAAGACAGTTTAAACTCTTAGACTGGTACAACTTTTAGTGATCTTTTTAATGTTCATTCAATGTTACTTCATCTTTAAAAGGTTTTTAGACACTCTTGCGCACCACTGAATATGGCCAGTGTTCCACCAGTTGTATCTGTACCAAGGATCACCGCTGCTCCAAGTGGTTTGTTATGGGTCAGGTGGGTAGGGGTAACCCTTGAGGAGGATTGTGTTTTTACTGCAGTGAGCAGGAGAGTTATGTCTGCAACAGTGATTTCATAAAGGCTTTTACTTAGAATGAAAAATAAAGTAAATCTTCGAGTAGCAATGTAAAAGGCTGGCGCTATATTGAAGGAGTTGGTTCACAAAA